>VMKM01003044.1:0-48134 GCA_008360985.2 Macquaria ambigua
TTTTCACCAATCAACTCCAACTGTATCACATCATTGCGTCTGACCTCCGACGCAGGATCAGACAGATCCTGAAGGCTATCCATCACATGTGAATAAAATGAAGCATAATCGGGCACACTTTGAGGAGGAGGAAAATTTAACATGCGTCTAATTTCAAGATTGTTAAAGCGGGCTCGAGATACCGTTCTGGATGGATCTACCCTCTCATTTTCATTTAATGCAGAGGAGGGACCCGCGGTCGGTTCAGTTTCCTGAACCGGATTCCCTCCATGTTGTTGTGGGGGAACAGACTCGTCTAAATTTGGGGCGGGGGTCGGGGTTGATAAAACACTAACGGCAGAGGAGGGTTGAGAATCATTTTGATGTGAGAGAGTAGGAGGTGAGTTTTGTGCATAGAGCCGGAGAGCATCTTCTAAAGGTTGTAAATAGTTCTCAATGTTTTGGTCTCGAATGACTTCTGAAAAAGGAGGTGAGCTTTGTGCATAGAGCCAGAGAGCATCTTCTAAAGGTTGAAAATAGTCTTCAAAGCTATGGTCCCGAATGATTTCTGAAAAAGGATCAGCGTCTGTGATACCAACCAATTCTATAGGAGGTTGCGGCAAAATTTGGTTCAAACGTTCTACCAGATTGTAAAAAGCCCCTAAATCTATGTCTTTATCCATGTTAAAATGTCACACCTTGCTTTTACAATAACAACACCAACACCTACAAAAATGCCACGCTTTACTTTCCAACGACGACAAAAAAAAAAAAAATGATACACCTTACTGTGGAACAACTTTACAACAAGACTTTACAGTATTTTCTCGCATAGGGCTAGAAAGGAGGAAGAGATGGTTTGTCCTACGCTTATGAGATCTCTGATGAGAGCCAGCCTCTGCGTATCGTAGGAAGGGGTTCTTTAGCTCTCCCGACGTTGAGGGTGAGCTTGTAAGCCGAGATGCAGTGCCTCTGTAGTGAGAGAGCATATTAAGTTAAACTTCTGTCTGTGTGTGTGTGTGTGTGTGTGTGTGTGTGTGTGTGTGTGTGTGTGCATGCCTGTGTGTGTGTGTGTGTGTGTGTGTGTGTGAAACGATAAGATTTTGTTTAAAATTGTGTTGGTGAAACTTTTTAACATAGAAAGTGGAAATTGTAGCATGCGCAACAACACAGCGGTAATAATGATAATAAAAACAAACCAAATGCCAGTCACCCCTAGTATTTAGAAATGTTACTTGATTCAAGTAATCCCCTTTGAATATATTACAAAGCATCCTACAGCATACGCTATTACCAGCCTCTGCATCACCTTCTTGTATTACAAGCATTAGACCTCCGGTGTTAGGGGGCGCTGCTGCAGCTACCCCCTCCTTAACTTGTATGATACACGTCACCGGAACTACGCTCTTCTCACCCTCCCTTCTTTGACTCAGACACCAGGAAGTCGAGTTTCATTTCAATCCTGCTGGCGGGCTGTCAACATCGGGTTATTATTGAGATTTGTTTTTAAAAAAGTTTTAGCGACTTACCGGATTCAGCTCGCCCTGCGATGGGCTCCTTCGCCAGGCCTTCCCTCTGGAAATTGGCCGCTGCTTGGTCCAAACCCCCTCCCTTGGACGGAGGTGGAGGAACGGGTTTCTTTCTCTTCGATACACCTTGAGCAGGCTGCTTTCCTCGGCCTTCCGTACGGATGTTCCCCCCTGCCTGATCCAAACTCGCTCTCTCGGCCGGAGGTGGAGGAAGACACGGCTTCTTTCTCTTTGGCTTGCTCAGAGATGGCTGCGCTTGGACGGGTGCTGCTGGGTGTTTCACCACGCCGACGGAGTTCGGACCCTCCACAACGCTCAGAGATGGCTGCGCTTGGACGGGTGCTGCTGGGTGTTTCACAACGCCGACAGAGATCGGACCCTCCACAAATCGATCTCCGTCAGGCTCCTCTAGGACGGTATCGTAGTAATCTGTAAGTAAGCGGTTTCAAAACATTGAAATATACGCTGGGAATGTTGCAATTTACAAAGAGAAAATCGTAGCCTACTTGCTATAAGTTGTCTGTGAGAAGGTTAAACCTTCCAGCTCTTCTGAAGTAACTGTTGAAAATAAAGAAATAGGTTTTAAGTACAAAGCTGTAGGAAAAATTGAATTAACAGATATATGTATATATATTATTAAAGGCTTCACTTACAGGGTAACAGGTCTGTGTTCCTTGGAGCCTGGTGAATATCGATCGTGGTTTCTATAAAATAGGTTTTTGTTGTTTAGACCTAATATTTTCTTCTTGATGAAAATACTGACGATAGAATAGGATAAATATTATTACCGCTGTCCATCCTGCGTCTTCAGTCTTCAGTCTTGAGTGAGTCTCCTGAGTGGTTTTCAGGCCCGTATTTTATACCGTAGCACTCTCATAACAAACACGGCGTTGCAATAAACAAACTAGCATGCGTCTTTTATCTTGTCATGCCATTTGGTCTTTTTGACCCTGTTGTTTGTCACCATGTCAGTATGTCACTGGAACTTCTGTGGAGAAAAAACAGCTGCTTCTTCTCACAGCCCAGTGTTTTCTTGTTACTGTCTTGACTTTCCAAATACACAAGAACCATTTGGGACCTCTCTGCAGGAAACCTTGTAACACCTCTTAACTCTGATTCTCTCATTGAAATCTTATTTATTATTTTTTAAATGACAGTGCTGAACAAATATATAGAACCCTGTCTTTAGTGAGGGATTTACTAAAGTCCATACTGTTGTGCTCTCACATGAAACACATTTCACTTTAAACCATGTTGCATTAGACTAGGTTTTTTTGACACAGTAACTCTGGTGTCTGCCTTAACTGTGTTGGCTGTTAGATTGTCAGTATGTCACAGAAACTTCTGTGGGAAAGACAGAGCTGCTTCTCTTCACAGCCCAGTGTTTTCTTGTTGTCTTGACTTTCCAAATACACAAGAACCATTTGTGACCTCTCTGCAGGAAACTCTGTAACACCTTTTAACTCTGATTCTCTCATTGAAATCAGTGCTGAACAAATATATAGACCCAGTCTTTAGTGAGGGATTTACTAAAGTCCATACTGTCTCTCACATGAAACACATTTCACTTTAAACCATGTTGCATAAGACTAGGTTTTTTTGACACAGTAACTCTGGTGTCTGCCTTAACTGTGTTGGTTGTTAGCTTGTCGGTATGTCACAGAAACTTCTGTGGGAAAGACAGAGCTGCTTCTCTTCACAGCCCAGTGTTTTCTTGTTGTCTTGACTTTCCAAATACACAAGAACCATTTGGGACCTCTCTGCAGGAGACATGACCCCCTGTACCCCCCGCTCTGCTGTTTTCACAGATGGTGTTAACTGGGGGTTTGTGTTGCTGTCAAAATTTGAAAAAGAGAGGGAATTAAGGCGATTGGACGGGGCGGGACTTCCGGTGACAAATACCGTGATTTGATTGGACGAGGCGGGACTTCAGGGGTGGGACTTCCGGGGGGCGGGGCTTGTGACGTGGCACGTTCTGATTGGGACCTGTCAACAGCCTTGATGGAATGTGGTCCCTATATCTCTCTAACAAGGTCCGAGCTATCAACACCTATGCCCTGCCCGTTACCAAATACCCCGCTGGCATAATAAGCTGGCCAAAAGAGGAGATAGAGGCCACGGATATAAAGACAAGGAAGCTCCTCACAATGCATGGAGGATTTCACCCTAAGTCCAGCACCCTGAGACTGTACACTAAGTGTAAGAAAGGAGGCCGAGGACTAGTGAGCGTCAGAGCCACTATCCGGGATGAAACAACAAAGATCCATGAGTACATCAGGAAGATGGCCCCAAGTGATGAGTTGCTTAGTGAATACCTCAGGCAGCAGAAGCCCAGTGAGTCAACGCCGTCAACTGAAACGGACGTCGCTTCACGTGACGCTTCAGAGGAAAGGACGTCTCATGTCTCTAAAAACAGATTTCCTCATTTCTTCTCTCCTCGCATGGTTTCCTTGTGTCTCTCCATGCATCCCTGGTGGGAGAGACTAAGATGCAAGGAAAAGACGCAAGTGAGGGAAACGTGGAAGCAATTAAGACACTTCAGATGTACCCAGTGTTTGGTGTGAAGAGGAGACAATGACTGAGGACAGAGAGGAAAAGAACTTTAGTTTTGTCATCAGACAGCGGACTGGACTTTTGATTTAATACCTGTTTTGTTTTGTTTACCTTATGTCTGCAAGAATTAAGTTGACCTGTTATGAGAAGACTGAATACACTGAATTTAAGTTGGAAAACAACTCTTTACTGTGTTCATTTCCTGCACCCACACTTCAAAAGCTCCAAGAGAAAAGATCCCGACCTCTCAAGACATCACAATATATATAAGAATATTTGACTTACATTCATCAGGTGGCCAGAAATATGACTCCAAACGAATGCTAATGCTGCTCTGTATCTGCTGGACATGTAAATAAGCAACTGTTTGCTAACACATCACAACAACTTTATTAGGTGATAATGTCAATGTTGTGTTTGCAGATCGTTGTGCTGCTCCCAAGTAGTAAAAAAAAATTTGAATGGCAGAACACCTACTAATGTTTTTATGTTTGGTCTTGATTCTCTTGCACTCTTTTCTGGGAAATGTATACTCAGTGATAACAAATACAGTGTGCATTACTCTCAGCTCTGGCTTTGCTTGAGACTGAAGTACAGCAGCAGATTGAGGAGCTTTGGGGAGTGAAATATTGTCTCAAAGAGAAGAAGTTCTGACTTTGTCAGTATGCTATTCATGGATAAGCCTCGTTCCATTTAAAGTCCATATCTGATTTACCTCATTCAGTTTTGAGAAAAAATTTCAAGTTGGGCTTCATACGAGTCTCTGCTCTAGACTGGTGAGTTATGTAGAAATACAAATAACAAAATAAAAAGATTGCCCTCATGCATTTCAACACACACACACACACACACACACACACACACACACGTTCTTCTACTTCAGTGGTTTGATGGTGATCCTCATTCATGAATATACTGTTAAATGTTTAGGATACTTGAACAGATATTCTCTTTTTCCATTTCTCTTAAAGCTGGAGTGCAGAACTTTTACATATAAATGAACGTCTGTTACATTCAAGCCGGGTGTCATTCATGTCTGGTGCACTGGTAGTGATGCGCTCTATGTCAACCAGCAATGATTGGTTTGCCCCAGAGCCATGTAGCGAGAGAGTCACGTCAACGGTAGTTCAAAATGCTTGATCATCACATGATTCACATAGAGTTCAGATTGATCTCTATATATGGCTCTTGCTTGCCAGAGATGAGCGGAGCAACTGTAGTGAAGGAGTAGATAACCATTGGTATAGCTTTTGTGAAAGAAGAACAGGGGCTGAGGGCAGATAGGGATGTTGTGTTACTGCTCTTGGACAGGTTGGTATTTGTATAAATAAATAAATAAATAAATAAATAAATATTTGGAGTAGGCTATGTAGCTAGTACATTTACTGTACCTAAAAAATGGATTATTGTCTTGGAACTGTGGGAATTTGATGGGGGGCGAGCTCACCTGTAGGCATATGTCATAAGCATGCGTTGACAGTGTTTGTGTAATTACTCTCAAAGCCAGAATGGGGAGAGAAAAGTTCCGCATTCCAGCTTTAAATAAAATGCTGGTCATGGCCCTGGCTATGTTAATTACTACTGTAGCCAGTGTATGCAGCTTTTATCACAGTCACCACTAAGACATAATTTCATCTGTATCACATAACTGTTATCTGTTGATGTCTCTGTAAAAGATAAGCCAGAAGAGAAAAAGAGTCATGATATGTTAGCAACACATATGCCAAACAGCAGGCACTACATGCACATAGTGTGTGTGTGGGTCTGGAGGTGACCTTCCTCTGAGGGATGGATGACCCTCATTTAGGCCATTTTCGAGCTGACAGTGAAATGTTGAACAAATAAATCGTAGGTTATGCCTTCCTCGCTCACCAACACACGCACACACACACACACACACACACACACACACACACACACACACTCCTCTGCTCTGCAGTGTGTTAGCCTGTGGTTTATCTCTCTCCTTCATTCAGTTTGCTCCCTCACAGCAGCTGGAGCTGAACATGCTGCCAGCACTTTATTAACACTCTTCGTTAACAAACAGACACCGATCTTTAGTGGTTACATCATTTCACGGTGGTGTTCCAAACTAGGGAACATACTGTACACTGTACAGACAAATAATCACAAGTAAATGTCAACTTCTGTATTTTCCTGAATTAGAACAGTAGATACATTTGTTACGCTTGTTTTATAAATTTATTGAGAAAGATCTGCCACACTACTGAGGGTTTTGTTCAAAATGCTCTTAATATGAAACACAAATCTCTTCATCCTGCACTGGTCTTTCAAAAGTCAGAAAGCAAAAAGAGTTTCTTATATTATCACTTATTCTGCTTAGTCTCATGCTATGAAATCTGCTTTTTAGCAATAGTGGCACATTCTGCAGTCCGACCCTTAATTGCCCTCTTTTCTTTTTTTGATGTGTCTAAATGGGGACTAAATGGACTGGGATTTAAGAGACTGCTTATGTCCACTGTCCATGCTGACTTGCCCCATCGAATTAAGGCCCAGACTAATCAGCCCCCTCCCTAGTAGCAGAAAGAGTTAGCTGTCAGCTTACTGGTTAGAAACCGCTCTTTCACAGATGTGCCTCCTATGATGTGCCTCCTATGGAACTGTATTTGATAATATACCTTTGTGGTTAAGCATGATACAAATGATTGGTCAAGCCGTCGAGCTTGTTGGACGACGGCTGACGTGCTGAGGTGAACGTATTGTCTCATTTCCGGTTGCCGGTGCTTCTGTGTTACTGGTAGCAAATTTTGCTGCTCTAGCTAAACCCAGTTAATTTTGATATTTTCTTTACTATAGAGGTTAATTACCCGCTATACATTTGAGTATACACTAGTTCTGTTTAAGCACTCATAGCTCTCTCCTGTTAGCGACTTTCCGCTAATCCCACAGTTGTTTACACGCTAGTTAGTTGCTTGCTACTATAGTTTAGCTTTTAGCTCAGTTAGCGATGGCGTCTCCCTCTCCCTCTCCTGCTCTCTCTTGCTCGGTGTGTCAAATGTTTAGTTACTCCTCTGCCTCCTTTAGCGATAATGGTACGTGTAACAAATGTAGTTTATTCACTGTGTTGGAGGCGAGGCTC
Organism: Macquaria ambigua; assembly: GCA_008360985.2. Lineage (NCBI taxonomy): Eukaryota > Metazoa > Chordata > Actinopteri > Centrarchiformes > Percichthyidae > Macquaria > Macquaria ambigua. The sequence continues at coordinate 7,162 of VMKM01003044.1, forward strand.
AGTGAGTTAGAATCACGGCTCCGCACCATGGAAAGTCAGTCAGCTGTAGCTAGCCAGCCCCTAGCCTTCTGCTAGCCGTCTCCCGGCAACTCCTGAGCAGCCGGGAAGCCAGGGAGGCTCTTCTTAAAAAGCCCACTCTTGATCCAGGGGTTTTGTCAAATTATAGACCTATATCTAACCCTCCTTTTCTCTCCAAGATCCTTGAGAAAGCAGTTGCCAATCAGTTGTGTGACTTTCTACACAACAATAAGCTATTTGAGGATTTTCAGTCAGGATTTAGAGTGCATCATAGCACAGAGACAGCACTAGTGAAAGTTACAAATGACCTAATTGCATCCGACAAAGGACTTGTCTCTGTACTTGTCTTGTTAGATCTTAGATTCGATACCATTGACCATCACATTCTATTACAAAGACTAGAACATTTGATTGGCATTAAAGGCACCGCACTAAGCTGGTTTAAATCCTATTTATCAGATCGATATCAGTTTGTACATGTTAACGATGAATCCTCCATGCACGCCAAAGTTAGTCACGGAGTTCCACAAGGTTCTGTGCTTGGACCAATTCTATTCACCTTATATACGCTTCCTTTAGGCAATATTATTAGGAAGCACTCCATAAATTTTCATTGTTATGCAGATGATACCCAATTATATTTATCAATCAAGCCAGATGAAACCAATCAATTAGCTAAACTTCAAGCATGCCTTAAAGACATAAAAACCTGGATGACCTGCAATTTTCTGATGTTAAACTCAGACAAAACCAAAGTTATTGTACTTGGCCCCGAACACCTTCGAAACACATTATCTAAAGATATAGTTTCTCTAGATGCCATTGCCCTGTCCTCCAGCGACACCGTAGGGAATCTTGGAGTTATCTTTGATTAGGATATGTCCTTTAACTCCCACATAAAACAAACTTCAAGGACTGCCTTTTTTCACTTACGTAACATTGCAAAAATCAGGCACATCCTGTCTCAAACAGATGCAGAAAAACTAGTCCATGCATTTGTTACGTCTAGGCTGGATTATTGCAACTCCCTATTATCAGGCTGCCCCAATAAGTCCCTTAAGACTCTCCAGCTGATCCAGAATGCTGTGGCACGTTTACTGACAAGAACCAGAAAAAGAAATCATATTTCTCCAATATTAGCTTCTCTACACAGCCTCTGTAAAATCCAGAATAGAATTTAAAATCCTTCTCCTCACCTTCAAAGCCCTAAATGGTCAGGCACCATCATATCTTAAAGAGCTCATAGTACCCTATTACCCCACTAGAGCACTGCGCTCCCAGAATGCAGGGTTCCTTGTGGTTCCTAGAGTCTCTAAAAGTAGAATGGGAGACAGAGCCTTCAGCTATCAAGCTCCTCTCCTGTGGAACCAGATCCCAGTTTGTGTACGGGAGGCGGACAACCTCCTCACATTTAAGAGTAGGCTTAAGACTTTCCTCTTTGATGAAAGCTTATAGTAGGGCTGACTCAGGTGACCCCTGAGCCACCCCTTAGTTTTGCTGCTATAGGCCTAGACTGCCAGGAGACTTCCTATGATGCACTGAGCTCCTCTCTCCTCCTCTCCCTCTGTACGCACTCATATCCCATCAATGCTTGATACTAACTCAACTTCTTCCCGTAGTTGTGCGCTTCTCTCCCCTCTCTCTCTCTCCTTCTGTTGCTTTCTGCAGGTGTTTCTGTCTCCGGAGCTGTAGAGTCTGGATCTATGATTGCAGGCCACCTGCTGCCCCCGTGTTCCTGCTCTACACCCACTGCTGCTAATACTGTTATTGCTCTTATTAGTATTACTGTTATTATATTGCTATTAGTATTATTTCCATTAATATTAACATCAATACCATTACCACAACTATTACTTTACATACTCTATGTGGAACTGTACTGTGCTGCTGTATGTTCTCTTTCCTCCTGCTCTCTCTCTCCCGCTCCCCCCCTCCCCCTTCAACCCAACCGGTCGAGGCAGATGACCGCCCACCCAGAGTCTGGTTCTGCTCGAGGTTTCTACCTGTTAAAAAGGGAGTTTTTCCTTGCCACTGTCGCCTAGTGTTTGCTCATGGTGGGAACTGTTGGGTCTCTGTAAATGTCAGGAGTCGGTCTAGACCTGCTCTATACGAAAAAGTGCCCTGAGATAACTTTATGATATGGTGCTATATAAATAAAACTGAATTGAAATGTTATGAAGAGGTCACTAAAAGGATACCATAAGGTAAAATTACCCCAATTATCCTGGTGCACTACATTTATGCAAATCATCACATCTGTACGTTAAGAAAAAGTCAATCTGTCAGCCAGAACATGGGATCATGATTTACCACTAATGAGAAGAGAATCTTTTCATGCTCACAGACCACATGACCCAGACTGAAATTGCTGGTTTGTTATGGTCATCCGGATGTCTAAAATGGGCATGTTGTCTGTGGCTGCTTTAGTCTTGCTTGATAATTAATTTAATAATTAAAATAAATAGTAACTAAATAGGTAGGACTGACCTTACTGTCATGTTGATTAACATGTTCCCTTCACCTGTGTTTTGGTGATGGTGAAGAAAACAGCAAATTATGACAACTTCAAATATACTAAGACATCAACCACAACAGGAATGCACTGGATTCACTAAGACCAAACAAAACACTTTCATTCCTTTTAAAAAAAGGTAAGTAAAAAGGTATAAATTAAACCAAAATGTGTCACAGTGCCTCAAAAAATATTTCAATAGCAGTGCATAATGGCTCAGGTGGCCCCATAATGTTCTCAGATTGCACAGATGTTTTAAAGTCTTCTTTTGTAGTCACAGTTTACTGCAGCATGACCAGTCTTGAAATCAAGAGTAGTGTTGTGCTTCTGCAGAAAATAATGTGAATGCTTCACCCTGCTGGAGTTTAGCTTGTTATCCTCTTAACCTTCAGGGTTTGTTAACACTAATCCTAAATATGGAACTATGAAAGAGAGGCTGTCAGCCTGTACAGTCACACGGGTGCGTAGATCTGCAAATAAAAACTGTCAATTGGAATTGATTATTTCACCAGATGGTTGATGGTCAGTCAATACTACAGGCCACAGTAAATTTCTCAGGAGAAAAGGTTTGGCAGTACACAAATTCAATCACAGCTGTCATCTCAGAGCCCCTGTCCTTCACCTCCTCAGCCAGAAATGTAGGCAAACAGAGACATGAAGGGATTGATTTGGTTTGCATTTTGCATCTTCACAAGCTAAATGGAGACTGTCCTCCAAAGATTAACAACAGCATCAGTTTCAGCAAGTGCCCCTTCTAGCGGCCACAGTAATTATGACAGGAGCAAAGGAGGAAGTCACGTGACTGTTACGTTGCGGCAATTCACCACAGGGTTGTGCAGCGGTGTGGGAGTGTCCGATACTAACCAGCAAATCCAGCTTGAAAGACCAATACAAGCCAAGCCACTGCACAGCGATTAACGTCTGATGTACAGTAATCATGGAGCCGATCGATCAGTCTCTCTTCCGTCTTCACAGTTGCTCGGTAAACAGCGGAATATTAAGGTAAACAGCTAATGCTACAATGCTACAGGTAAACAAAGTTCTTCTTCACCTGGGCATCTGCCGGTCTGATCGCCGTCGTGATTGGCTGCCGCAGTGTGACGTCAGTGGTATCGCCACAGGCCGGTGCGTTTTTTGCAGCACCCCCTGCGGCCTACACTGCCGCAGCCTGAACTCAGTACCCCAGTTCAAATGAATGGGAAAATCTGCATTTTCGCCGCAGCACCTGATTCCATGTTAATTCGGCTTTAATGTAGATCAATAGGGAGTCTCCACAGGGAGGAGGTCGAGGTGGATCACCAAAAACTCAGACTTTAAAGTCATTTTTTTAAAAGCATGACTACGATCATTCTCTAACCTCGACCACGTGTTTTTTATTCTAACAATGAAGTACCCCTAACCTTAGTGGATACACAGCAAATACACAGCTGATTCGGGTTGCTAACATTTAGATGCAATGATTCAACAGCATTGGTCTTGGACTGCATTCCAGATATGATAGGTGTCGCTACGTGCTGTACATAATAGGGTAGGACTTTGTTATAGCTGCTTTCAGTTTGCAAACAATATTTTTATCCAACTAAATTCCTCAGCTCACTGTCTTATCCTTCACGAACGACCGTTCTTAGTTCAAGAGCTGAACTGAACGTTCGGCACTGTTTCAGTTCAGTGAGTGGGACTACACTGTCTTAACTCTGGTCAAGCACTGAGCGATTTGGTTAACAAATCTTTTGAACAATGTTTTTAATGAACTGATTCTAATGACTCTGTACACTGAAAGAAAAACTGCTTTGCCCATCACTAGAGCGCCACGCCCACACCACACATACACAGACACAGAGTTACGGTGCAGTGCAGGGAAAGGACCCAAATGCAGACAAAACAGGCTGAGTGGTGCAGATCGATAATTTATTAGGGATAAAATGAACTTACAGGCAGGGGATCCAGGTTCAGGTGACAAAAGCTCAAGGGAAAAAACAAAAGGCAAAACAGCAAGGCACAATGGACACAAGGAAATCAGGAAACCAAGACATGGCACTCAGAATGAACAAACACAGGGGACCGCTATATATAGAGAAGTGGCTGACGAGGGAATCGGGCAGGTGCATACTGGGGAGCAGGTGTTCATAATCAATGACACATGAGGGCAGGAACTAAAGAGACAAGACAAGTTGACTTTCAAAATAAAACAGGAAACAGAACAAAAGACTAACAGAATATAACACAGAGACAGACAACCGCTGCGGACACACACAAACACACACACACACACGATGATTAGGCCTTTATTGGGTCATTATTACTAAGTCCATAGTAACCTACACCTCTTCTTTTAATAAATCTCCAACACTAACTGATTGATGATATATAAAAATATGTATATGCAGATATAGATGTATACAGATATCACAATGTAAATTAAAACATTGAATAGTCATAGTCCTGAACTTGTCCCCCTCACTTTTGCAGTCTCGGCTACACCTCTACTTGCGTATGTGTATCAGGTGAGGATCATATTTCAAGAATGTCTCACTGTGGGCACGCCCAAACTCCATTTTTCACCAAAGGAAAAAAAGAAAGAAAAGAAAGAAAACCTCATACGTCTCTCTGAATCCAAAGGCAATAACTGAAGTCACTTGCTTCTTAGATGGACTCTCATACCAAAACAGGGAAGGTTTACCTCCAACCACACAAAGCTGGCAAAGTGAGTACATAACAAATTTGAACTTAGTAGTAGTAGTGATCATTTAAGAGACTGGGATATGACATAGGATTAAATATACAGCCTTGTTTTCTTGCAGCGGATATTAATTGTTCTATGTTATGATTACAGTAATAACAATATAATCATATCAATCTCATAGGAACATTGCAAGAAAACTGACTTGACACTACAGTAAAGTAATCAAGATGTACTAGAAAGATGATGTACTTGATGATGTCTTGACTGGCTTATAAACTGCATGGCTCAGTGCTTTTTGTATTAAACAGGTGAGATGTAACATATAATTTGTCTGTTTCATTCAGATTCCACAGTTAGCTGAGGGAATGAAATGTTAGCGATAGTTTTGGTAGAAAAAGTGCTCAGCTTTTCTGTGTGTTGCTCAAAGGAGTCTCCACAGCAGGAATCCAAATGAGCAAGTTGAAACACAACACAGTTTCCAGGCTACACATTCCTGTGCAGCACTGACAGATAGCACACACTCATGCTGTGCGGTATCACTGCAGTGGCCATTTGATTGAATCTCCAAACCTTAATCTTCTCAACCATCTCACCTATAACATAAAAACTGGTATAGAAATGCAAAGGATCCATTACAAACCTGCTTTAAATTAAATGCATCACATGAAACATGAGGTATATGTGGCTTACTTACTTGTTCCTTAACAGCACTATACAACTCACAAACACAGGCATGCACTCCCTCTTTTATTTTGAAGGAAGGATTGGGTCAGAGGTGCCTGGTGGTTTGTCCTTACTCACATTCTGACACTCCTCTGGACCTGTCTATATGGAAAACACAGAGAGGATGTGACTAATGTTTACCTCTTTGTGGGAGGTGGGAGAGTTGAAACTGACAATCACATTCACAAGGAAAACGTTTAGGTTGAGGGTAGTGCACGTGTGTAGGGGTTAAAGGTGGAGTTCATGTAGAGGAGGAGAACCACTACTATATGTGACATAGATATATTTACATGCTGGTCACACAGTGATGCTTGATTGTAGCCAGTGTTATCCTGAATTGTCATAACCAACTTCAACTTTCTCTGTCATTAACCATCTCTCGCTCTCTCTTGTCAGAGATGGAAGCCAGTGTGGATGTCTCTGTTTCCCCACAGTAGCAGTGGAGTGGGTCGACTGGAGATCCAGGATATGGGAGGTACAGTAATGTTTTCTGCTTCTATCACTTTTTGTCCCAGTGTGGTATTAAAGGAAAGTTCCACTATATCAAAAATCTGGTCTAATTTAATACCAGTTACCTTGTACTCACCAAGTTAATTACTGAGATCTGGTAACATTGTGACATGGCTACACTTAAGTCCAATGGGGCAAAAAACACAAGCAGTCAAATGATCAGAAAGGTTTTAAAGGGGCACTGCACTGATTTTACACATTAAGTTCAGTTTACACATCATGGGGAGTACTACTCAGCCTGTGAAAACTGTTGTATAATGTCTTCTGTGAAAACAAAAAACAAAAAAAACAAAACCCTGATGATGTCATCACATCAATATTGCTTTAAAGCAACACTACAGTTAGTCTCCTTTTAGTTTTCTTTGGCTAAATAATTAAAAGTGCTATTAAATATCAATTATTGTAGGAGTTTGGATTTAGCTTATTATTCCATATACTGTATTAGTAGGTTTGTTTCTGAAGTCCCAGCTGAATGAGGGATATGCTATTAATTCCAAATATCAAACTCAGAATTGGTGATGGTGTTATGTAAGGCATGATGCAGTGCCTCTCAAGTTATCTATCTAATGTTGCACACAGGCTTAACTTGTGCACATATTACATATAGTGTTCCTATTAAATAATGCAAGGAACAAAAAGTAACATGAAATGGAGTTTTAGAATGATAACTAGACCTACAACTATAGCAGAGTAACATACTTAAAGCTGCAAGCAGCGATAAGCGGGCCATCGCACCTCTGTGCAAGTTGATGGGAGTGGCAGTCGTCATGCGGTAACTGGAGGCTGGTTGACTTGACTCTGAATTTTCATGGCTATTGGACACTGCATGTATGGAGTGGAGTATGTGGATCTGGAGATAACATATTGCAAATTTTGTATACATTTGATTAACTATATGTTACGTAGATTTCACTTTCCGTTGCCAGTAGGTGGTGCTACACAAGTGACTTATTGATGCATCAATACATTAACCAGATGTCGCCTGATATGGATATACATTTTCATGAATATTGGACATTGCATGAGAGAGTTAAATATCACTTCCTGTGTCCAATATGTGGCGCTAGAGAACATGCACTAATTATGCATAAGGTAGATAGACAGATAGACAGATAGATAGATAGATAGATAGATAGATAGATAGATAGATAGATAGATAGATAGACAGATAGATAGATAGATTAAAAATAAAAAATATAATTAAAAGAAATAAAAATATAAGTAAGAAAACAAAACAAGAATAACCAATAAATTTAACAACAAAGTAAAAGTAAACAACATAAATAAATATTTCATGTCTGAAAAGGAGTAGGAGGAAGTCACTACTTATCAAGTCTACCCCTTTTTTTATATTTTATCAATAAACTTTGTCTTAAACTTGAATATTTCAGTCTTCCGCCACAGTGTTCACCATACAAAACTCAATCAAATCGAAGAAAATTAGAACATTCAAAACAAAATCGGACGGCGTAAAATCCTGCCAAAAAACCTGTAATTTGTGATAAATTTCCAATACCTCCTTTTCCTACAGCTGGGATACCTTCTTTGCCGTATCCCTGCTCCACACGGAGCTTCGGGCTCATTATGTTCGATGCCATGGCACTTGTATCGAGTGGCAAAGAGGCATAATGACAAACAGTGGGGAATAACTTTTGTTGGGGGACAGTGGCGTGTGTGTGGTGTCCTAGTCTCTCATCCTGCTGCTGTATGGCGTTGCAGCTGCCTCTGAAGTCTGGGGCGCTCTGCTCTGTTGCTGCGAAGCGCTGGAGGGGTGTCTGAGAAGACTCACGCCATGGAGAGTGAGCCCGACGAGGCATAAGATTTCGCAGGGCAAGCAATTCCCTCTGCTGCTGGTCGAAGTTGTGGGTTTGGTGGGAGGGGCTTAGCGGTGTGATACGAGGCAGCAGAGAGAGAGAGGCTTTTTGCCTACCCCAGTTTTAATGTTTTTAATTCTTTTTCCACTGTATCCAAAAGTTGATCCATATTCTTACCACAACAAAATAAATGTGTATCTTCTTCAAATAATATGGTTTTTAGCATTTTGGAAACCTCACATATATTATTTATGTATAAAATAAACAATGGTCCCAACACTGAGCCCTGGGGAACCCCACATGTAACCTAACCCAGTAGTTGTGATTTGGAGTCATTTATTGGACATACTGATACCTATTCTCCAGGTAGATGCTTAACCAAGAGAGTGCTACCGTTCGAATACCATATCTTTGTAATTAAAAAAATATATATATATCATGGTCAACAGTGTCAAATGCTTTTTTAAGATCTAGGAATATCCCTACCGCATATTCTTTATTTTCTATAGCAGTGGTTATTTCCTTCACACTGTACACTATGTTTTGTGACAAATTTATCTATTTTAGAGAACTGTGGAAGTAACAAAGCAGGTCTGTAATGTGACAGTGTATGTCTATCTGGTACTGGTATGACTTCTGCTGTTTTCATTTTGCCTGGAAATACACCAGTTTGTAGTGACTGGTTCCATTCCAGTCTGTAGATTTCTTACTCTTAAATGTTTTGACAATGTCAATACTTTCTTTTTCCTCTGTTCCCCTTATAAACATAGATTGCGTTATATTTATTAAGTTACTTTCCACATCATCTCTACTACTAGCAACTAAATCCATATCATTAGTAGTTGTATTATTCTTTGTCAGGAAATTATTTGAGTAGCCTATTTTTCCAGTTCCATTTTTAATGATGTCATTCAAGACCTTCCATGTATTTTTAATGTTGTTTTTATTGTCCTCCAGTAATTTACTATAATAATTCCTTTTGCTGCTTTTTATGATTCTTGTCAGTTAGGTTTTATATGTCTTATGAGTGTGTTCTGCTTCTTTGTTCTTTTCTTAAAATAAGTTTTGTATAATAGATTTTTCTTCTTGCATGCATTTTGTATTTCCTTAGTTAGCCACAGATTTTCAGCAAATTTCTGTTTCCCTACTTTCTTTACCAGAGGACAATTTTTTTCATAGAGAGCAGTTGTTATTGACAAACATGTCTCAAAGGCTTCATTTACATCTTCCACATAGACTTTATTCCAGTCTTGTTTCATTAGGTCTTCTTTAAAAGAGTTGATTGCATCTTGTGGTTTGTGTCTAATTAGGTTGCAAGCTTTAATGTCTTTGTTGGTTCTAATACAGCTCTCAGTGACTGCAAAGACCGGGAGGTCACTTGTGTCATTTATAAGTAGTCCACTTACTACTTTCCTATCAATAATATTGGTAAATATATTGTCAATTAATGTAGCACTGTGTGTTGTTATTCTAGTTGGCCATGTAATTGAGGGATCCAGGCTCATACTATACATTGAATTTATGAACTCTGTAGTTGTATTGTGTTCAAGTGGGTTTAGCAAGTCAATACTGAAATACCCACAGACAAAAAAACATTTTCTTATTGTTTATGACATTGTACAACCCCCGATAACTTATTCTTAAATTTATCGATACAAGATCCCAGTGTTCTATATACACAGCTTATTAGTATATTTTTTGATTTCTCAATCTCAATTTCTACAGTAATGCATTCCATGATACTGTCTATAGCCATTGACATACTACACACAGATTTACTTTTATAGCTTTTATCGATGTATAAAGCAACTCCCCCACCCCTTTTTTGAGTCCAATTAATAAAAAACATCTCATATCCCTCTATGTCGACCATAGTTGCTTGTTCATCCTAAGCCAGATCCACACAATGTAAATTTAATGTAAACTGAATGACATTTGTCACATAAGGCTTGCCTTCTGTTGCCAGTAGGTGGTGTTATGACTATGACTCAATATTGGCATTGGTGTCCTCAGGCCTGGACTCTTATTAAGCATGTGAAATTGAGGGCAGATTGGGAAATGTAAAGTTGAGTTAAATCTGCTAGGAGGAGTTTGTTAAAGTACAGCGCCTGTAAATGGCAAAAAATGCACTGAAATTGCACAGTAAATTCAAAATGGCTGACTCCTTGTTGGGTTTAAGGCAGTGGAAAATAATAAAGTTTTCTTTTAAAAAAATCTAAGTATAAAGTATAAGTAAACAAAGAGCTGATGGAAAGTGTCAGCGAGAAGAGAATGCTGAATTTCTGAAAAAGAAAAAGAGGATTTACCAAGACAGTTATATTGCGTTTGGCTTCATAGAGGCAATGGACAAAATTAGAAGTGAAAAGCAGACAACTGTTCGTTTGAGTGCTCCCTCCTTATTGTGCAAGCCAAAAAGCCACACATCGGTGAAACGCTGATTAAACCGGCTTGCATTAAAATGGCTGAAATAATGTGTGGACCTCAGGTGGCTAATAAATTTAAGACTGTACCACTGTCCAACAACACGGTGAAAGAACAGAATTGCAGGAAATTTTGACATCGCACTAATAGAAAAACTCAAGACAGGCCTGTTTTCTATCCAGTTGGATGAAACTACCACTGTGGCAGAGGAGTAAATACTCATTCTATATGTATAGTACATTGAGGAAACAGAGCTGAAACAAGACATTTTTATGTCTGTCAATCTCAAAACCACAAGAGGAAAAGATATTTGCAGTGTAGTTGACACATACTTTGCAAAGCACAATCTTCCCTATAACAATTTAGTTGCATGCTGCACACATGGAGCTGCCTCGATGGAAAAATAAGGGCTTCAAAAGCTGTTTGAAGGAGAAGGAACCCCACTGCATAGTGTTTCACTTCATGATACACAGCCAAGCACTGGCAAGCAAACATCGCTGTGAGGAACTAAACAAAACCTTGAAAGACTGTGGTAAAAATAGTCAACTTTATTAAAGCTCGCTCGTGCAACAAACGGACACTCCTACTTGAACTTAAAAATCAAATAAGGGAATTCTTAACCTTCCATAATCAGAAACTATTAGAAGAAATGACAGATGATTTTCTCATTAAGATGTCATATCTGGTGGAGATATTCAGGCTGTACAACGAGACAAACAAGTGCAAGCAGGGCGCAGAGGCCAACTAAGTAACTAAATCTTTAAATAATGTGTTTTGGACCAAGTACAGTAACTTCAATTTAGTCTGAGTTTAACATCAGAAAATTGCAGGTCATCCAGGATTTTATGTCCTTAAGGCATGCTTGAAGTTTAGCTAACTGATTGATTTCATCTGGCTTGATTGATAGATATAATCTGCATAACAACGAAAATGTATAGAGTGCCTCCTAATAATATTGCCTAAAGGAAGCAAATATAAGGTAAATAGAATTGGTCCAAGCACAGAACCTTGTGGATCTCTGTGACTAACTTTGGTGTGCATAGAGTATTAATTGTTAACATGTACAAACTGAGATCGATCTGATAAATAGGATTTAAACCAGCTTAGTGTGCTGCCTTTAATGTCAGTTGAATGATCCAGTCTCTGTAATAGGATGTGATGGTCAATGGTATCGAATGCAGCACTAAGATCTAACAAGACAAGTACAGAGACAAGTCCTTTGTCTGATGCAATTAGAAGGTCATTTGTAACTTTCACCAGTTCTGTCTCTGTGCTATGATGCGCTCTAAATCCTGACTGAAAATCCTCAGATAACTTATTGTTGTGTAGAAAGTCACACAACTGATTGGCAACTGCTTTCTCAAGGATCTTAGAGAGAAAGGGAGGGTTAAATATAGGTCTATAGTTTGATAAAACCCCTGGATCAAGAGTAGGCTTTTAAAGAAGAGGTTTAATTACAGCTACTTTGAAGGACTGTGGTACATAGGCTGCTCTGGCATTAGGGAGGGCCTTTCATATTTGTTTTAAGACTATCTTGCCAGACTAAACGTGATTCTTCCAGACTGGTGGAACGCCATTTCCTTTCAAGTTTCCAAAATGTTTGCTTTAATTTGCGGGTTATACCATGGAGCTAACCTCCTTTGTTTTATTATCTGCTTTTTTAGAGGGGCATTTTTTTCCTAATGGCGTGTAGTCCAGTAATAGGAATTCAAAAGTTATTAAATAATGGTCCGATAAAAAAGCATTCTGTGGAAAGACTGTGTGTATAACTCCTCTTCTGTTTACTTTTGATTTAATTAATTGGTCGGGGGTCAAACACCGTCTCTATGGGGTTTTGGGTGGGTAACTGTGGAAGTGCAGAGAAGCATCTAAGACTGCAGGTCTGCCTCCTGGTCTCAACTCTGGGTTGTCATGGTTTTGGTCCACTAATAAACTCGGCCAGATTTCTAGATATGAAAGTGGTTCCATCCAAAGTGGGATGAATCGGTCTCTCCTAATCAGAACAGGTCTTCTCCAGAAAGTCTGCCAATTATCTACAAAGATAATTGATCATTACCTAGACACCACCTCGACAACCAGCGGTTGAATGATGACATGCAGCTAAACATGTCATCACTGGTCAGATTTGGCACGGGGCCAGAGAAAATTATGGAGTCAGACATTGTCTTTGCATATGTACACACCAACTCAACATACATTTTCATGACCTCTGATTGGTGTAATCGGGTGTCGTTACCGCCAGCCACTACGCACCACTTGATGCTCGGGCCCTAATCTTAGCAATTATAACTGGGCCTTCGCACCACTCTGTGCACAGGCCCTAATAATATTCCTGGTGATTACAATAGGGCCTTCACACTACTCGGTGCACGGGCCCTAATAATAATAATTCCTTGAAATACAATAGGTCCTTCGTACCACTTGGTGCTCAGACCCTAAAAATGAGATGAGATTGGAATGAAATGCATGACACAGTAAGTGGTGGAGAACACTGAATAAAAAAATCTTTGAGTGTGGAGAACTGTACAGTTGTAGTCTGACAAGGCACTGAATACCTCAGCTGCAGTCAGGAAAGAAGATGAACTGTGTGTGTGGTGACCATGTGCCAGCTGAGGTGGGTCCCAAATGACATGATGAACACTGAGACAGGATGTTCATAATGACAATAGGACTTCACTCGCTTCCCAACTGAGTGAACTGACTAAATGGCCACCACGATAAGAATTAGGAAGGGAGGACAAGGAAGGAGCTTCCTTCCTTTCTTTACTATCTCCTTCAGTTTAACACAAGATTCTTTGCATGAAAGCAAAAGAGATTCCTTAATGCCAGCAATAGATGACACACAATGTACTTGTTTCTCACTAGATAATTTCCTATAAATAAAAATATATATAATAAATCTAATCATCTATCTCCTCTTTAGCAGCCTTTTTTATGAAGTATAACCCCAATCCACACACACACACACACACACACACACACACACTAAATACCAAGTGAACTTTAAAAAATGTTTTTAAAAGTCTCAGCAAACAAGACAGAAGACATAAAAATGAGAACGTCGACCTCTAGTGTTTGTTTTTTGTGCTATGTCTGACTCAATGTAACTGAGAATTGTAATCTTTTATTTTTTATTTTTATCCTTACAGATATTTGGCTGTTTAGCACCAAGACAAGAGTAGCAATGAATTCATGCTGTATATTATTTTGTATTTACTTGCACCTGAACAATGTCATCTCATTTACATCTTCTCATGTCAGTTCGGTTTTAGTCTCTTTTCCTGGCACCTTATAAATCACTTTTTACATCTTTTCCTGGCCTGAAGATGTTTTTCATCAATGTCTGGGAGGAGCAATAAGGAAAGGAAAAAAGGATGGAAATTATTATTTTCTTAGGATAATTTTATTGCCCTCTAGGTAGATCTCTGTCATCTAAAACTGTACTAGTAAATGATCTAATATCAGATTATCAAATTGATTTATTTTGTAAACCTGGCTGTGTCATGTTAGCCTAAATGAATCCACTCCCCCCAGTCACATTAATACTCACATTCCTTGAGGCACAGGCTGAGAAGGTGGAGTTGCAGCCATCTTCGACTCAAGCGTATTAATCAACCCTAAACCTAAACAAAATTATAACTTGTGTGAAAGCCTTGTTCTTAGTCTTTTGCACCCAACCTGGAAAACACTACAGCTAATTCTATTCGTTATGGTGTACCGAGCTCCTGGACAGTATTTTGAATTTTTATCTGAATTGTCAGAGTTCTTATCAGGTTTAGTCCTTAAAACGAATAAAATAATTATTGTAGGTGATTTTAATATTCATGTGGATGTAGAAAATGATAGCCTTAGTGCTGCATTTATCTCATTATTAGATTCGATTGGCTTCTGTCAGAGTGTACATAAACCCACTCACTGTTTTAACCACACCGTCAACCTTGTTCTTGTCTATGGCATTGAAATTGAACATCTAATAGTCTTTCCACAGAATCCTTTTTTATTGGACCATTATTTAATAACTTTTGAATTCCAATTACTGGACTACATGCCATTAGGCAAACATTCCTACGCTAGATATCTATCTTATAGTGCTGTAGCTAAATTTAAGGAAGTGATTCCATCAGCATTTAAGACTCCTATGCTAACTTTAGTCCCTCCCAAATTGATCATCTTGTTGATAGTGCTGCAGGCTCACTGCGAAATGCTCTCACACTCAAATTGCCCCTGCTTGTGCTTGGATTTGCTCTGCTTCTGCTCAAACTGGGTGCTTGCACTCAAATATATTGTTGCTTGCACAGATTTCCTGCGCTCTCTCTCAAAACCCTGCTCTCGCACTCAGGCTGCTTCTGTGCGCTCGTGGAATGTCTGCTCTTGGATTTCTGCTCTGCTCTTGGATTTTTTTGTGCAACATGCCTGTCAAAATTCCCCAACCAACAGAATGCCAGCTGTAGTGTCAACCAATGAAATGATCGCCGCCTCGTTGCGGGCGCGTTCGCTTTACTTCTTACAGCGTCCCGCACGAGCGGTACTCTTTAACCGGGTTCATTCACTCCCGCCCTCCACGGCTCTATTATATGCACAGTTAATATATATACCAGCGACTCTTTTACTATAATACTTAATATTATATACCGTATACCAGCGCCCGTACTGTTTATTTTACTGTAATAGCTAGTAGCCGTATAGCACACCGACGGAAGGCCGATGAGAGGAAAACGTCACCTTAATGACTCAGGAGCAGGAGTCTTGCGGATCGCTGGACAGCATGGACCACCAAAGTCAAGGACCTCAAGTAAGTTTTATACTTTAATGGTGCTATTACTGAACGTTTTCATGAAATTGTTTTATTTTGCATACTTTGTGCACTGGCATGGATGTCCTGAATCAACGTCAGCTCCTGCTCATTGACAAACATGGCGGCGCCTGTTTTGTTGTTAGTTGCCTAGCAACAGTGTTGCCATAACGTACAACACTCAAAAGCCAAGGATATTATCATGGATGTATTCTTGTGCCACAAATATTTGACTTTGTCAATTAATTTTGATGGAAGTAATAGCACCATTAAAATAAAAAAACTTATTGGAGGTCCTTGACTTTGGCGGTCCATAGCGTTTTCCTCACTGGCCTCCCGTCGGTGTGCTATACAGCTACTATTAGATATAGCTATTATAGTAAGCCTGTTGTGATGAACCTATGATGCAGGGTGGCTTAATTCTCTTGACTTTACTATCCTAAATAATGTGAATGCAACCCTAAAACTCTGTTATACTTATTTCGACATTGTCCTTATGCACAAACTATGGAAAGATATTACATTAGTCATCACTGATAACATTGTCGCTGACTTATTATTCATATTTTTGGAAAATGTACTATTTGGTTTCAAGGTTTTTGGTTAAAAAAATAATCACAGTGTATTTAATTATAATACTGGACAAATACCATATCCATGAATCAAAATATTCAAATTCAAAACCCTAAGCGCTGTCAATACTTGATCATTGATTTGCACACATACTGTATATCTAACACACCCATTATCAATTTTATTAGTTGTAGCTGTGTTGCTTACATTATACCGATGTCAGCCTGGCATGTTTTTACCCTTCTGTGGTTTTTAATCTTAAAAGGTAGCAAACTCACAAGAGTGGTCTGGTGTAAATTTGCACTTGAATATTCAAAGTGATACAGTACAAAGTGGCATACTGAACGTGGTGTAGTGAAGAGTAACAAAATAAAACGGCAGACAATGCCTTTACTGTAAACAAGTTGCCCACTTGAATTGCCTTTGGTTTAAAACAATTTCAACATGCAAAAGTGCAGAACAACAATCAACTACAATTTAAATCAAATAACTTAGATAAACAGTGTACGCCTTAGAATCTGTGTTTCCTGGCTTTTCTGGAGGCAAAGTCCTTAATGACATAACTGTAAGAGATCTGACAGCCAACTTTGTTGTTGGTACTAATTAGTGAAAGTCCACTCAGTCTTTCTTGTGCCATGGAAGATCTCAAGTAGTTCTTGATCAATTTGAGTTTAGAAAAGCTCCGCCCTGCAGACGCAACAGTCACAGACTCTCCCTGAGACTGTAGTTGGACAGGACAGATGACCACTCAGCTGGGTCACCTGGAGGAGCTGCTGATCCATTGTGCAGGCTGGAAGTTGCTGAGGGAGTAGATGTGACATCAATCTCAGTGACCACAGATGTAGAAGGACCTATAGGGAAATGAAATGAATAATTAAAATACAGAATTTTCATGTCAGGATATTCTACAGTAAACTGAGCAAATAAAAAGGCTGATGTGCTGTTAACTTACCAGCCACATCAGCTGAGGTTGGAACAGACACAGAGGAGACAGTAGGATCAGTGGATGCAGGTGCTGGTAAGTGCTCCTCACCTGCAGAGAAGGATGGACCTAAGATGAAAAAAGAAAAAAAAACCTAGCCATGTTATGTCATATTAAAAGGTAATGTGTCTGTCAACAACAAAAAAGATCTCACAAAAGGCATGGTTTATCTTTTGTTGAAAACACACCTGCTGTATTAGCATCTGCTGAGGAGGTGGACTGCAGTGCTGAATGTACAGTGGCAAGATCATCACTGACACTTGAGAAGGTATCAGGGGCAGGTGGTGTTGGTTGTGCTCCAGCTCGCTCCTGGTGAAGTTTCATCTAGCATGAGTACATAACTGATGAAACAGAATGAGTTTATTTTACTAACATAAATGATTATACTCAGCAGCAATTTGTACACATAAAACAACTCTTAATCTATAACTAGCTAATTAAGACATGATATTGCAATATAACAGCAAAGACCCAAAAATGATCATGTAAATAATGTAAGGCTGTTAGCCATACCAAGTTTATGGAACTGAAGCTTATTTTCATTACAGAAATATATACCCATAAATGATCAGACTTTGATCCTTTGTTTGCCTGCCCATCCCTGGGTCCAAGGTGTAGACTATTTTAATGTTCTATATCATCACACTATTGTTAATTTCAGGGGGCGATTTTAATACAAAGTGGTAACCACTGCATGCAAATGCATGAATGGGCCAGATCTGCACTCCAAAGGAGAGCTTTTATTGGGCTATACAATATCCCCCCGCTTTGGATTTGTATGAACTTTGAGCTTCTGTGCTTTGATTACCTGCTATGAAACAACATTACCCTCGCCTAGTTGTACTTCTGCAGGTATTTTGGGGATAGTAATGCAAAAGTAGTATAATCAGTAACGCATATTACAAAGACAGTAATACTGTAAATGAACGTATTACTTTCAAATGAAAGTAACTAGTAATATGTAATATATTTCATTTTGAAAGTGACTTGCTCATCACTGTACCCAGCTACAAGTTATTTTACACAGCAGAAAAAGCGTACTAAAAACAAATTCAATTCAATTCAATTCAATTCAGTTTTATTTATATAGCGCCATATCATAACAAAGTTATCTCAGGGCACTTTTTCGAGTAGAGCAGGTCTAGACCGACTCTTTATATTTACAGAGACCCAACAGTTCCCACCATGAGCAGCACCAGGAGACAGTGGCAAGGAAAAACTCCCTTTAACAGGTAGAAACCTCGAGCAGAACCAGGCTCTAGGTGGGCGGTCATCTGCCTCGACCGGTTGGGTTGAAGGGGGAGGGGGGGAGCGGGAGAGAGAGAGCAGGAGGAAAGAGAACATACAGCAGCACAGTACAGTTCCACACAGAGATGCATGCACCGGCCGCGCCAATGGCATGGATGTCAGCACCAACAGAAACAATACTAAGAGCAACATTACAGCAGCAACACTAATAATAATAGCAACAGCAACTGCAGCAGCAGGTGCAGAGGAGGAGCACGGGGGCAGCAGGTGGCTGCAACCATAGATCCAGACTCTACAGCTCCGGAGGCAGAAACACCTGCAGAAAGCAACAGAAGGAGAGAGAAAGGGGAGAGAAACCACACAACTATGGGAAGAAGTTGAATTAGTAACAAGCATTGATGGGATATGAGGGCGTACAGATGGAGAGGAAGAGGAGGAGAGAGGAGCTCAGTGCATCATGGGAAGTCTCCAGCAGTCTAGGCCTATAGCAGCATAACTAAGGGGTGGCTCAGGGGTCACCTGAGTCAGCCCTACTATAAGCTTTATCAAAGAGGAAAGTCTTAAGCCTACTCTTAAATGTGAGGAGGTTGTCCGCCTCCCGTACACAAACTGGGATCTGGTTCCACAGGAGAGGAGCTTGATAGCTGAAGGCTCTGGCTCCCATTCTACTTTTAGAGACTCTAGCAAGAGACTCAAATCTATAACTAGTTAATTGAGATATTTTACCAATAATCACAAAATGCTACCGTTATCAGCATCAAGCTCAGTAACGTTATACAAACATGAAAAACTTAGTTTGCTTTCATTTCAAACCAACTATGAATACCGTAGCTACCTATCTATCTATCTGCCGGTTAAAATACGTACAACTACATGGATTAAGATGTCAAGGCTACTTAGGGATGTTTATTCAAACGTTAACTTTTCTAAGACAAGATATACTACCTAAGCTATGTTGTAAACTAACTAACTAGCTAGCTAACGTTAGCTTACGAAAATAGCCTAACTAACGTTAGCATATCGTGTCTTAGGAAAGTTAACGTTCCCTATACGTCCCTAAATCTCTTTGACATCCTAATACACCTAGATATATTTAGTCATGCAAACAAACCTTGCGTTTTTTCTCATCCTGTTTTCTTCTTTCTTTTCTCTGCTCCAGAAGAATATGTCCTTGATTGCACATGCTGCCAACTGTGCTTGCGTCAAAACACAGTTAACGTACAGTTAAGTGAATGTGACAGCAGCTCTGACAGAGGCTGCAGGAATGGATTAAACTGCTAGCCAGCACCTTAACATAATATTGCGTTTTTGTATGATTACCATTGACATAATATAATATTCCGGTATCACAAAAAAAATCAAACTCTCTTGTGGGACAACGAGGCCCTAAGCAGGCGCTTAGTATGCCTCGGGCCGGCTTTGTTTAACTGTTCTAAAGCCGTGGAGGGCGGGAGTGGATGAACCCGGTTAAAGAGTAACCGCCCGTGCGGGACGCTGTAAGAAGTAAAGCGAACGCGCCCACAACGAGGCAGCGATCGTTTCATTGGTTAATGCTACAGCTGGCATTCTATTGGCTGGGGAATTTTGACAGGCTTATTGCACAAAAAAAAATCCAAGCATGGAGAAGAAATCCGAGAGCAGAAAATCCACAAGCCACAGAAGCAACCTGAGTGCGAGAGCAGGGTTTTGAGAGAGAGCACAGAAAATCTTAGCAAGCAACAATATATGAGTGCAAGCATCCAGTTTGAACAGAAGCAGTGTGAGAGCAGGGTTTTGAGAGAGTATTACAAAATCTGAACATGAAATCGATAAAACATGCTCATGAAAGACTCTTGATTAAAGATAGGGAAAAAAAAAACATATGTACTACTCAATATTAATAGAGGAAAATAAAAACAACCCCAGGTTTATGTTCAGCACTGTAGCCAGGTTGACAGAGAGAGAGAGTCACAGCTCTATTGAGCCATGTATTCCTATAGACCTCAGTAGTAACGACTTCATGAGCTTCTTTATTGATAAAATTCTAACTATTAGAGACAAAATTCAGCACCTCCTGCCCTCAGCTGGTATAGACTTATCTTCAGACACATGAATCTTAGAAACAACTGTTAAACCTGATATACATCTAGACTGCTTTTCTCTCATCAACTAAGTTCAATGATTTCTTCATCTAAGCCATCAAGGTGTCTCTTAGACCCAGTCCCAACTAGGCTGCTTAAAGAAATTTTACCTTTAGTTAACACTTCTTTGCTAGTCCATATTAAAAGGCTATCTGCCACATGCTTTAAAGTAGCTGTAATAAAACCTCTTATTTAAAAGCCCACTCTTGATCCAGGGGTTTTATCAAACTATAGACCTATATCTAACCCTCCCTTTCTCTCTAAGATCCTTGAGAAAGCAGTTGCCAATCAGTTGTGTGACTTTCTACACAATAATAAGTTATTTGAGGATTTTCAGTCAGGATTTTGAGTGCATCATAGCACAGAGACA
This sequence comes from Macquaria ambigua, assembly GCA_008360985.2. Taxonomy (NCBI): domain Eukaryota; kingdom Metazoa; phylum Chordata; class Actinopteri; order Centrarchiformes; family Percichthyidae; genus Macquaria; species Macquaria ambigua. Next base: position 27,928 of record VMKM01003044.1, read on the forward strand.
GCACTGGTGAAAGTTACAAATGACCTAATTGCTGTATGGTAGTAGCTGCAAGTAGTAATGATCAGTGAGGCAAGAACTCCTTTTAACAGCTTTATTGTTAGCCAAGCTACCACACGCTGCACACAGCCTTAACTCACTTTTTTAACAACACACTGTTCTTCTCTGCTCTCAATGTCCATATTTACCTGGAAGTTATAGCTAGAGGGGGTTAAGTGCATACGACGCCATTGACAGGTAACCAAATGAAACGCACCGTTACCTTAAATAAAGTTACAGATTTCTCTGGGTTTGAACATTGTTGGAACATTTGGGATAATGTAAGTACACAACTAAACAAAATATATAACATAGGTCTAGTCATTTTAAGACATTTTAATGCGGAAATGTTATATATTATACCTTCAAAGAACCACAGGAAGAGTAAATAAACAGTAAATAACACAGCAGAACATTGTAGGAGCACAGCTTTGTATATGCTGAAACAAGCATGTTGCACAAATTGCTAAACCACAGTTATTGATGTCAGAGCAAAGCAAAATACTTTATGTTGAAAATACTACAGACATCCCACCAACATTATTTTATTTGCATATGTGCAGGATTTATAAAGCAGCACTACAGAAATAATGGTCTGCTTGTAAGCAAACATTACACAAGGTGGTGCCATATCCCTTTACTTTGACATTGTGCATGCATGTGCTCACCTGTTAATCAGGCTGAATTTTCATTATTATATTCTTGATTAGTATATCCATTATTCTATTTGAATCGCTGAAAAAATATAAAATATGAGCAGTGATTAAATTATCTCAAAAATACAAGTGCTTTGGGTTCCTTTTAAGTGAGGTGTGCTCCATTTCTCATGCAGCAAAAATACTCCTCACCCCTCCTACTTAAAGTTATCACCTGGCTATTTAACAGGAAAAAGGAAATTCAGGAAAACAAGTTGCCTCATGCAGTTTCTCCTCCCAGAGAGGGTTTATGAAGTCTTACAGAATATTTTCTCTGCTCAATGCAAATTGTGTATGATTGTGTAGGTAAGTTTGGCGAATGTTATGAAACAAATATTGTTCTGATTAATAAAAAATTAGTCTCACATTAATTTAGTTATTGTCCAAGAGTTAGAGTTACAGATGCATCAAATATATTTATTCTTCTTAAAAGGAGCTAATTTAACTTTTTCTTTTCAAATTATTCTTTTAAATCAATGTCAGCCTTCTGTTAGGGAACTATCTTAAAATTATGTTTTTGGTTTTCTTAATAAATAATCTTAATATAACAACCTTGTGTTTGTTTGTCCATGATGTATTCTCCAGGTGGCGGTGCTGGAGGTGATCATGGTGCTGGGGTCAGGAGACACCACCAGCCTCATGAGGACAGGAAGCTGAAGGTGGTCCGACTGTCTGAGCTAATCAGTGTCCTCAGACTCCCCCCAAACGCTGAGGCCTGTCCCATGGTCAGCCTTTCTGTAACCCCCTGGGTTATTTTGTTCACAAACCCTAGGATATTTTCCATGTTTTCTATGTATATAGTCATATAATGTGTAATATAATGTTTAAATGTCTGTAACTATTTACATGTGGAGTAGTGTAATTTACTGATGACAGTGGATGCAGCATAAGACGTTCGTTTGAAAGGTACTGTTGCTTATGTTGCACACTTGACTTCCAGGCGTGCATAAGTTTATAAAATTCCTTTACTTCTTTTCTGAAAATACCCCACTTTTGCTCACCTGAAAATACAGAAAAACAAGCACATCAGCGCAACGTAGCTGCATACTGCAAGCTATCTCGGTCTACTGAATGACGCATGCGCCCTCGAGTGTCTCACCCAAAGGACCCCTAAGCTGCCCAAAGTGCCTGTGTGAGCTTTACTCATTGTAACTATAAATTAACCTACTAAAATATTGCAGTTGATATTGCAAATGAACATATATCAGATTACGACTGAACATAATAATAAACCAAAACAATAATACATGAGAATGGGGGGTGTCCAGTGTCCATTAACATGCCCAACATTACTGTGGGTCCCACACTCTCCCCTCCAAAATGAATGAAGGTTTTGTCCCCATTTCTACCCCATAACACATTACACAGACCCACATGTACTACTGTATGCCTCACATATGTCCCAGTATCCTTCTATGTGTCAGTGGTCTGGGTTCTGGTACTCTACTTGTTAACCAACATGAACCAATGTACTATAATGCATGAATCTTTCAGTTTTACTTTAACCTATAATGCTACTATGAACTCCTCTCTTTCTTGTTAAATTGTCACAACAATAAACTCAACATGTGACTATGAACTTTTAGCTGTAAACATCAGGAGTGTCTGCGTGTGACTGATGGTTGACCTAAGGTGTGTGTCTTGGGTGGATTTCTTTGTCGAAAAGGATATTTTCTTGGGGCAGATGACTGCAGCTCAGGGTCCCTCTCGTCTGCTTCATCAGATGACAGCACTCGTTCCGAGTTTCGCTCATCTGCTTCATCAGATGACGCCTATCCCTCAGCCCCTGCCGTTTCACCATTCTCCACCTCTGGTTCCATCCTGCCTTCATCACCCTCATCTGGACACTTGCCGTCTTGCTCCAGTTTTCTGTCAGCTGTTTGTGGCTGGAATTCCTCTGCTTCCACTCTCAGCTGGCTTCTGACCTGATCGAATGGTTCTGCTGGTTGTGTGGTGATGAATCTCCAGTTACTTTCATCCTCTGATCTACTGTCAGGCTCTCTCTCCCTCTGCTAAGCCTGCCTTTTATTCCTTTAGTCTGTGTTTGGCTTTCTCTTTTCCGTTTTCTTTTTCTCCTGCTTATCTTCTTCCACGGGGAGGAAGTCGCAGGGCAGTAACAGGTTCCTGTGCAGGACTCTAGTCTTTCCTGGGCCTCCCTCAGGTCGTACTACGTAGACAGGACTGTCCTTGTGCTTCCTTACAATTACGACGTCGACTTCCTCCTCCCAGTAAGACCCGAGCTTCCCGGGTCGCCCTCCCTAAGTTCCGCACTAATACTCTACACCCTGGCTGTAGTTCTACTCCATAAGTTTTCCGGTCATACTGCTTCTTTGCTCTATTTTGCTCCCTCTGAGCTGTCCTTCTTGTCAGCCTGTATGCCTCTTGCATACGCCTTCTCCACTTACTGGCATATTCGCTGTGAGAAGTGCTCTGGTCACTTGGTGTCAGGCCAAACATAATGTCCACAGGTAGCCGGGGGTTTCTACCATAGAGGAGGTAGTATGGGGCATATCTTGTTGCTTCACTACGTGTACAGTTATACGCATGCACGACTTTGGCTAAGGAGCTCTTCCAATCTGACTTGGCTTCCTCTGTCAGGTTTCTAAGCATGGTAAGGAGTGTTCGATTGAATCTCTCGGCCTGGCCGTTTCCAGCTGCGTGGTAAGGTGTTGTGCGTGAGCCTTGGATGCCTCAGTATTCTTCCAGCTTATTCTCAAACTCCTTGCCCTGTTCATGATGCAACCTGGCAGGAAATGCAAACTTGAGCACAAAGTCTCCAAAGATCTTTTCAGCAGCGTTTTTTGTTGACTTGGTGCATGCGTATGCCTGAGCAAAGTGTGGAAAATTATCTATAACAACTAGAATGTACTCATATCCTCCTTTCCAGCTTTCCAGATGCAGGTAGTCTATTGAGACCATCTCAAAAGGGTATGTGGTTACTACATTAACTAGCGGTGCTCTAGTTGGCTTGTGAGGGCACTTCCGTTTCAGGCAGCTACACACCTTGGTTACATAATGGTCCACATCTCTTTGCATATGAGGCCAATAGAATCGATCACGGATCAAGCTGAAGGTCCGCTCCACTTCGAGGTGTCCCATTTCCTCATGCAGCTCCCTGTAGATCAGCTGATGGAATGCTCTAGGTAACACTAGTTGAGTTCGAGCCACTGACCTCCTATATAGGATACCATCTTTGTTGACATACAACTTGTTTCTCTCCCTTACTAGAACAGAGGTGTCATCACGCCGGTCTCTTCCTCTCAAATGAGGCCACTGTCCCATCACGACAGTGCACGACCTTGCCAATGACTGGATCCTCCTCTTGTGCTTTCCTTAGGCTCTCTAAGGGGATTTCTGCCACTGGGGATGTAACTCGTTCATATATCAGTACATGCTGCAGTGATGGTGGTTGGACACGTTCGTGGGATTCAAGTTGGAGTGCCTGTGTGACAGTTGTTATTACCTCTGGCTCCAGTGTCCATGTCCAGAGGCATTCGCGACAAGCCATCAGCATCTCCATTGACTTTCCGGGCCGATACTTAATTGAGAACTTAAAGTCTGCTAACTCAGCAATCCACCGGTGTGTTGTGGCGTTCAGCTTCACTGTGGTCAAGACGTAGGTTAAAGGATTATTGTCAGTGTAGACAATGAATGAGGGTGCATAATACAGGTACTCCCAAAATCTTTCACAAATTGCCCACTTCATTGCTAAAAACTCTAACTTTCTGGAGCAGTTAGTGTTCTCGACCCATAACCAATGACAACCAGCTTGCCTTGTTGTCTCTGGTACAGTACTGCACTGAGCCCCTCCTGAAAGGCATCACAACATACAACACAAACGGCTAAGCACTTCCTGGTGTTGTTCTGTCCAGGTGATCGGCTGGCTTGAGGGTAGCTGATCTGACTTCTTGCATTTCCCCCTGTCCCTACTTGCACTTGACCCTTGGACCCTACTACCTGGAGTCTTTTCAGTGGATAGCAGACTGTACAGTGGCTTGGCAAAGCGTGAAAAGTGTGGGATGTATGGACGGTAGAACGATAGAAACTCTAGCATGATGGTCAGGAATGGATTTTTGGTTCAGCTCACGGTAATCCACGCACAGATGCAAACTCCCATCCTTCTTACACACACAAACTATTGGTGATGAGTACTGGGACCAGGATTTTCAAATCCACCCTCTATTCAGTAGGTCCTCCAAATACTCTGATTTTTAACTGCAGAGATGGAATGCATCTGTTACGGCCACCACCAGAACACAAACATTTGGCTCAACTCTGTGGCCAACAACACATACAAAGGACGCCAATCCCGAAGAACAGTATCAACCAAAAGATATTTTATTAAGAAACCAAATAATACTACACATTAACCAAACCTATGGGAGTCTGGAGGCCTGGCCAAACATAACAAAAGATGGGGGAAGTCTGGGCCAGCCACATAGAGGGCCGTCGGACCCAGAACTTGCCCCCCTAACCTACCAAAAACAGTGCACAAACTAAACTATCAACAAAAGCCGCGAAAACTAGACTACCAGATCTCCATCCTCAAAAGAAAAAAAACACAAAACAAGAAACCAGAAAAACAGAACACTAGATGGTTAGAAGGCTGCTCGTCTGACAGAGAGAGATCTCCTCCCCCAGCCTTCCTTAAATAGGGGCCGGCCACCGCTTAATTTCCAGATCAGGAGCACCTGAGAAGGGGAGAGAGAGAAGAAGGAAGAAGAACACAAAAGGGGGGAGCGGGTAACAGCATCCCACATCATTCTCGTCTTTTGAAAATGCAGCACACTCTTCTCGTACCTTTTCCTGCTGGTCTGGGGTCAGGTGACTGACACTGGAGGGTCCCAAGAATCATGTTTGCATGTGTCTAGCTGTCCGTGTTCCCCTTTGTGATTTTCAGGACTGCTGGCTGTGCTGGCTGTGTTGGCTGTGCTTTCACTAGCACTGGCTGTTTTGGCCGTGTTTTCTCAAGCATTGGCTGGTCTTACATCTACTGGGTAAATAGCCTTGACTTGCTTTAGCTGTCCCAGCACTGTGCGAGGGCTGAGGGTAATGTCATGGTTGCTGTCATTAGTGACAGGGATAGCCACCCTAGACCAATTTCCCTTTTGCAGGCAGATGACGGTTTCACCCCCTCTGGCCACTTTGGGATCTCCTGTTTCAAAGAGGACTTCCTGTTTTGTGGAAAAGGGGACCTGTCCTCACACTACACTTAACCTCCCTGGTCTGGCCTGCCGGAATCACTGTCTTTAGTCTTCCAAATTTCACTACGCCTCCTTTGTCATTCTGGTCACAGCTCTGCACTATGTGGATCAACACATTTGCCTTTTTAGGATTTTCTCCAGCTTTCGTTGATAATCTTGACCTGTGAACCCATGTCCCATAGTGCTTGTGTCGCTACTCCCTCGAAGAAACAATCCACCATGCACTTCTTCCCAATGAGGGCCCTCAGCTTGGCTTGGCGACGTAGTGAGAGATGGCTGGCATAGGTAGCCCCCACAGTCTGTTAAGCTTTCCCATTTTTCTCTAACTCCACCTCCAGCTGCCTGATCCTATCGCAAAGAAGCTCATGCACCTTGTCATCTGGTTCAGTTTGGCTTGGGGCTAATGATTTCGGGGGTGTGACAGTCTGGACTGTCACCTTCATGCCATCAGATTTTCCTATCAGCCACTTTTGTCCTCCTCTTGAGAAGTGCCCTTGTGTCCACACTTGAAACAGTGGTCACACAGGTCACCTGTTTCCTGCTCCTGACACACTTTACATCCTCTCCTAGCACTCATTCTTACTTGGCAGGTGGGCCCTTGAGGATGAGTTAGGCTTTTCCTTATTTCAGCGATCTCTTCTCTCAGAAGCCTGACTGTTTCATAAAGCTCTGAGTTCTGGAACTGGTGACAGCAGGTGCTTTACAGCTCTTAGGCTTCAGCTGACTGCTCTTGAACCCCCACTCTGGCTTCGGCTGCACCCTGACCCTGCTGACTAGTCTGCATTTCTGTCTGTAGTTCATTTATTTTTGGGATTTTGCTGCTTGTGTTCTTCCTTTGCTTGGATTGTCTTTCTGATTCAACACTAACCATTTAATTCATCCTGTCGATGAGCATTTCACTGTCACTCTGATCATCGAGATACGGCTTAAGCTGAAACTTGATATGGTCACTTAACAGCCCAGTACTAAGTGACCTCAAGAATTTCTTCTGGATGATCTTGGGACTGTACTGCTCATCTGACCCTACTTCTCTTGAAGCAAGTAACAGCCTCTCCTTTAACTCACTTGCTCTAAAGAGATAGTTTTGAGGAGACTCGCGACTGTCTTTGCTAGTCTACTAGTCTGTGGTATAGATCTGTAGAACTGTCCTCTTTGAAATGTCCCTTTAATATTGCCTTCAACTGGGTGGGGGGGGGGGGGGGGTAAGGACCCTTTTTATCTCAAACATATCACGAATACTCAAAGCTGCACTGATTGACTTGACCACAGCTTCCATGACTTCAACCTCACTGTGTCCTTTACTCATGCCTATGTCAATTTGATGCATCAGGTTTGTGTATGAGAGTCTGTCCTTCTGTCCCTTTTCCCCAATCTGATCACAGATCTTGAATTCTCTCCTTATTGTCACTTTTGGAGGTTTGTTCACATCTGTAGGCAACACATTTTGTGGAGCTGAAGCTTGACTTGAAGATGCACTGCTCACTCTCACTCAGCCTCCTAACTTCATCCTGCAGAGCTTGCCTGTTCAGCTGGAGCTGTGAATATTCTTCTGCTAAACTAATTTCTTCAGCTGTTTTCTGGCTGTCTTGTGCTGTGCTCCCTGTATTTCCCTCAGTATCAGTGTTTCCAGTATTTTCCATTAATTGCTCCCCACTGATTTCAGTATTGTCCTTAGATAATACATTGCAACATCCTCCTCTTCATCATTAATTGCATTGTCCATGGATTCTGTAATTAGTCTGATTAACGCTCGCCTTGTTATGACATTTCCACTTGGGATTTTAGTTTCAACACGCACACCTCTTTGAGCTGATCCAGTTGCAAAAGCCATAGTCTCTGAGACACAGTCTCTGCCAACTCCTTCAGATCCATTGTGTCTGATGTAGCCACACCCCCAAGGCCGCACGCTCCGGCCGTCATCAATCAAAGATAATCCCCGTCCACGTTCTTGTCACACTGATCACAACGTTAATCCATCCCAGCGGTGCCTCCAATATTTGTTGCACACCAGGCGTGCATAAGTTCATAAAATTCCTTTACTTCTTTACTGAAAATAAAGTAACACAAGCACATCAGTGCAACGTAGCTGCATACTGCAAGTTATCTAGGTCTATTGAATGACGCATGCACCCACTAGCATCTCACTCAAAGGAACCCTTAGCTGCCCAAAGTGCCTGTGTGAGCTTTACTCATTATAACCATAAATTAACCTACTAAAATATTGCAGTTGCTATTGCAAATAAACATATATCAGATTACAACTGAACATAACATTACTGTAGGTCCCACACTTACACGTCGTGAGGTGTTAAAACCTAGCCTGCTTATTTTGGTTTCGCATCCTATATTGCTGTTTGTTGCATTCTACTTCTTACTAGTCAACGTCAAGTTCATTAGTTACTGACTACTGGCTGGGGGCGGGAGAATAACAACAGAGGGCGATGCAAGGGTGTGTGAGAGCAGTTTAAATGTTTGCTGCCTTGTCGGCTCTCAGTGAGAGGACGAAGCTCCAGGAACACCATTATTGCTGTCAGTGCACCTTGATAAGAATAGTGAAGTTGCGAAACACAGTGAGTTTGAGTCACTGCTACTTTAAGTTAAATGCAGTGTTTTCAGATTGTCAAAGTCCAGCATTAGTGTCGGCTAAACTAACAGCCACACTACCGCCAAGCTAGCGCATGTGGACTTCATTAGCTTTGGTGTTAACCTTCAGCTAGCACCATAGTGGATATAATTTGCTCCGACAACGGACGACAGGAAACCAGCTAGCGCACTGGGTGACTAGGCAAATCCCAGCTGCACCTCTGGCACAAAAGCGTTCTAGGAATTTTTAACTGGGGTGTCCCAGGGGTGGGAAAGGGATGTCAGGTGGCCACAATGTGTCGTTAATAGGGTTAATGGATTTTTTTAATGCATTAATATTGTACTAATAATAGGCTAAAACATAAAAATAAGACCTTTTTCTGAGCTAATTCAGCTAATTAAGGCTATTAAGTAGTCAAATGCTCTGAGCAAACCTGCAATCAAAAATGCATTGTGCAAACTGGGTTCTGTCGTACCACAGATTTTCAATCGGGTTGAGGTCTGGGCTTTGACTAGGCCATTTCAAGACGTTCAGATTTTTCCCCTTGAACCACTCAAGTGTTGCTTTAGCAATATGCTTAGGGTCATTGTCATGCTGAAAGGCGAACCTCCGTCCCATTCTCAAATCTCTCAAAGACTGAAACAGGTTTTCTTCAAGAATTTTCCTGTATTTAGTGCCATCCATCATTCCTTTAATTCTGACCAGTTTCCCAGTCCCTGCCGATGAAAAACATGGTGGAGATGGTGTTCTCAGGGTGATGAGAGGTGTTGGCTTTGTGCCAGACATGGCGTTTTCCTTGATGGCCAAAAAGTTCCATTTTAGTCTCATCTGACCACAGTACCTTCTTCCACATGTTGGAACTCCAGATGCCTTTTGGCGAACTCCAAACGTGCCTTCTTATTTTTTTCTTTAAGCAATGGCTTTTTTCTGACCACCCTTCCATAAAGCCCAGCTCTGTGGAATGTCCGGCTTACAGTGGACCTATGGACAGACACTCCAGTCTCTGCTGTCGAGCTTTCCAGCTCCTTCAGGGTCACCTTTGTTACCTCTCTGATTAATGCTCTCCTTGCCTGGTCCGTGAGTTTTGATGGGCGGCCCTTCCTTGGCAGGTTTGTGGTGGTGCTTTCCATTTTTTAATAATGGATTTAATGGTGCTGTGGGGGATGTTCAAAGTTTTGTGTGACACTTAGATTGCACACAGGTGGACTTTATTTCACTAATTATGTGACTTCTGAAGGTAATTTGCAGCACCAGATCTTATTAAGGGGCTTCATAGCAAAGGGGGTGAATATATATGCAAACACCACTTTTCAGTGTTTTATTTTTTTATTTCACTTCACCAATTTGGACTATTTTGTGTCAGTCAATGGCATAAAATAAAATACAAAATCCATTTAAATTACAGGTCGTAATACAACAAAATTGGAAAAACGGCAAGGGGGGTGAATACTTTCGCAAGGCACTGTACATTATAGCATGCACCGATCAGCCATAACATTATGACCACCTGCTTAATAGCCCTGACCCGTCGAGGCATGGACTCCACTAGACCTCTAAAGGTGTGCTGTGGTATCTGGCACCAAGACGTTAGCAGCAGATCCTTTAAGTCCTGTAAGTGGCGAGGTGGGGCCTCCATGGATTGGACTGGTTTGTCCAGGACATCCCACAGATGCTCGGTTGGATTGAGATCTGGGGAATTTGGAGGCCAAGTCAACACCTTGAACTCATTGTCGTGTTCCTCAAACCATTCCTGAACCATTTTTGCAGTGTGGCAGGGCGCATTATCCTGCTGAAAGAGGCCACTGCCATTAGGGAATACCGTTTCCATGAAGGGGTGTACTTGGTCTGCAACAATGTTTAGGTAGTTGGTATGTGTCAAAGTAACATCCACATGAATAGCAGGACCCAAGGTTTCCCAGCAGAACATTGCCCAAAGCGTCACACTGCCTCCGCCGGCTTGCGTTCTTCCCATAGTGCATCCTGGTGCCGTGTCTTCCCCAGGTCAACATGCACCTGGCCATCCACATGATGTAAAAGAAAATGTGCTTCATCAGACCAGGTCACTTTCTCCCATTGCTCCGTGGTCCAGTTCTGATGCTCATGTGCCCATTGTAGGTGCTTTTGGCGATGGACAAGGGTCAGCATGGGCACCCTGAGCGGTCTGCGGCTACGCAGCCCCATACGCAACAAACTGCGATGCACTGTGTGTTCTGACACCTTTCTATCAGAACTAGCATTAACTTTTTCAGCAATTTGAGCTACAATAGCTCTTCTGTTGGATCGGACCACACAGGCCAGCCTTCACTCCCCATGCGCATCAGAGCCTTGGCTGCCCATGACCCGGTCGCTGGTTCACCGGTTTTCCTTCCTTGGACCACTTTTGGTAGGTACTGACCACTGCAGACTGGGAACACCCCACAAGAGCTGCAGTTTTGGAGATGCTCTGACCCAGTCGTCTAGCCATCACAATTTGGCCCTTGTCAAAGTCGCTCACATCCTTATGCTTGCCCATTTTTCCTGCTTCCAACACATCAACTTCGAGGACAAAATGTTCACTTGCTGCCTAATATATCCCACCCACTGACAGGTGCCACTGTAATGAGATAATCAATGTTCCAGAAAAACAGAGGCTGAACAGGACCCCTCAGGCAGATGGCCTGGAGGCAGGACAGAAGCAGGGCAGGAACCTTCAGGCGGACAGCCTGGTGGCAAGGCAGAGGCCGAGCAGGAACCTTCAGGCGGACGGCCTGGAGGCAAGGCAGAGGCAGAGCAGGAACCTTCAGGCGGACGGCCTGGAGGACGACCAGACGTGGGGGGCCGCTCGGGAGGACAACCAGGAGGACGACCAGATGTGGGGGGCCGCTCGGGAGGACGGGCAGGAGGCCGGCGATGACGAAGGAGCCACTCGGGAGGAACCGCTCTGGAGGACGGGCACTGGAGGCAACGGCTGCAGCTGGACAGGAACGGGCACTGGAGGCTGCGGCTGGACAGGAACAGGTGTCGGCTGGACCGGTGACTCAGGCACGGGATCAGGCGTCTGCTGGACAGGAACTGGGGGCTGCTGGACTGGAACAGACGAAGGCTGGAACTGAAGACTGCAGCTGAATAGGAACAGGAACTGGAAGCTGCCGCTGGACAGGAACTGGAACTGGAGGCTGCAACTCTACTGGAACTGGAGGCTGCAGCTGAACAGGAACAGGCAGAGGCTGCAGCTGAACAGGAACTGGCGAAGGCTGTGGCTGCAGCTGGACAGGAACAGGGACCGGAAACTTGACTGGAACGGGAACTGGAGGCTGCAGCTCGACTGGAACTGGAGGCTGCAGCTGAACAGGAACTGGAACTGGAGGCTGCGGCTGCAGCTGGACAGGAACTAGTGTCGGCTGGACCGCCGACTCGGAAACAGGAACAAAGGTCAGCCGGACTGCCGACTCAGGAGCAGGAACAGTGGTTGGCCAGGTCGCCACGAGGAACGAGGAGCTGGAGTCAGCCAGTCCGCCGACCCAGAATCAGGAACAGGGGGCTGCTGCAGCACAGCAGGGACGTGTGGCTGCTGCAGCTCAGCAGGGACAGGTGTTGGCTGGACCGCCAATCGGGAACGAGGAACAGGAGAAGGCCGGGCCGCTGACTGGAAATCAGGAACAGAGGTTGGCTGGACCGCCAACTTGGGAACAGGAACAGTGGTCGGCCGGGCTGCCGACTGGAAACCAGGAACAGGTGTCGGCCAGACCGCCGACTCGGGAACAGGAACGGACGTTGACTGGGCCGCCGACCTGGAAACAGGAACTGATGTCGGCTGGTTCGCCAGCCGGGTCCGGGGAGCAGGAGTCGGCTGGACCACCGACTCGGGAACCGGATCAGGCATTGGCTGTACCGCCGACTCGGAAACAGGAGCTAATGTCGGCCGCTTCACCAACCGGGTCCGGGGAGCAGGAGTTGGCCGGACCACCGACTCAGGAACCGGATCAGGCGTTGGCTGGACCGCTGACTCGGTCAGCCGGACTACCAACCAGGAACGAGGAGCAGGGGTTGGCCGGGCCGCCGACTGGAGACCAGGAACAGGTGTCGGCCAGACCACCAACCGGGAACAAGGAGCAGGTATCGGCCGGATCCCCGGCTCGGAACCAGGAGCAGGAGTAGACCAGGCCACCGACAGGAAGCGAGGAACAGGAGTTGGCCAGGCTGCCAACTGGAAATATATTCCCGGGGACCCGTGGAGGCCACAGTGGTCATTGGGTGGTCCCGGTTCCAGAGGATGACCAGAGCCCTCAGGAGGCCTGGTTCCTCAAAAAAACCCTCCTTCGTTACACTGAAGTCCTCCCAGGAAAAAGGCAGACTGGGAAGGTGACTGTCTGCTGGGTCCATAATTCTTGGTTGGTTCATTCTGTTACGATTTGCTGTTCAGGCAGCAGGAAAAGGACCCAAATGCAGACAGCATGGGCAGACGGGAGCAGTTTGAATGTGTTAATTAAGACAAAAACTTACACGAACTCAGGAAACCAGGGAAACAGATATACAGGGAACCAGGAACAGAGAGACTCAGAGAGAATAAAAAACAAGACCTCAGGGAGAGAAACACAGGAACTCCAGGAGAAACACGCACATCATCAACATCAATGAACCGACAAGGAACAACGACAGGGGACCAGTATATATAGGGGAGTGGCCAACAAGGGAAACCAAAACAGGTGAGTAACTAGGCACAGGTGAAAACAATCAAAACTGGTGGGAAAAGAACAAAGACAGGAAATAAAAGGCACACAAGAAAACCAGAACTGGGATTTCAAAATAAAACAGGAAATAAGTCCAGAACACACAGGATGTACATTAATTCCACGTGGGACATGACAACTGCAATGTTAACAATGGCACAAGCAGTACTTCTATGTGGAAGTAGTAGGCATCTAATTAACAAGTGCAGATATTATACAGTATTTGTATTTATCTCCCATCTGGATTAAACAAGTGGCATGTTCATATCACCAGCACCTGCAATAATCATAATCCAGAATTTAGACTGTGAGAGGAGGGGTGTGGACTTGGCAACATACATCAAAATAAATGGGGAGGGAAGGAGAGAGAGAGAGAGAGAGAGAGAATGAACATGTTCATCTTTGGTGATACAAAATAGACTGGGCAATAAGAGCAGCCCTAATCTTTCATGGCTTTAGGGTAGAATTGAACTTTCAGTTTACAAAAATACTAGCTTATGCATTATGTGGTTATATCAGGACAGAATTAGCAGACTGGAGAAACTGAAAAATTGCTATTAACATAGCTGTCTCATTAACGTCACAACTTCAGGGAGGGATGGAGAGGGAATTAGCCTACCTGAATCTGCTGCGCCGCTAACATTATCTGTGGAAGGGATACTTTGTTTTTAAGAGCCTCTTCAGCTTACTTGCCAGCACTATTTGCATCAGTTTGCATTAGTGAAGTTAGCTAACATAACTTTTCACTGCAGATCAAGTTCTCGGGTTGAGGGCTATTGACATCTCCAGACGGTTCAAATAACTCAAGATAATTTTCATACTACGATGCTGATGAGCTGACGAGAGCTTAAAGGCTTACAAGTTGCACTTTTTGTAAACTGCACTGTAATATTACACTGTAAAATTGCTTGCACATGTTTGTGTTGTTGCAGAGAGTGGAGTTTGTTTGATTTATGTCCCGCCGATAGCAAAACAACTCTGCTCTTAAAAGGCAAAGCAGGACAGACTAGACCGACATACAGGGCGCAGGCTCAGTAGGGGGATTAGGGTTAGTAGGCTTGTTTGAGATGAATTGCGCCTCGCTTGGAAAGTGGACGAGATCAGACGGAAGCAACAGGGGGCAAAGAATAAAACAATCAAATAAAATGGTAAATAAGAATAAAAAGTAAATAAAAGGAAGCGCAAGCGAGCACACAGAGTCAATCTTATTTCAGCTGAAAGGACAGAGATCATACACCAAGATGTATATGAAGAGTCTGACCCCGAAGGGAAGATGCAGTCACATATTTATACCCTCACAATACATAGCAGACATAGCAGAGAATGGCAAGGATACCAGAATCACCTCTAACCCACATAGTCTGTCTCTAGCTAAGTGTTCCTGCCCAAGGCTGGAAACCCAGGGCAGACGGTCCTCCAGACTGCAGGTGTCCTCCCTCCCGGTTGCAAACAATTTGTCCTTCAGCAACAACACCCAACCAAGATACCAATGTACCTTACGACAGAGATGACACAAGACAGAAATTATCCAAGTATGTAGAATGCAGACTAAATGACTAGAAAACAAGTTATTACACCAAAACGTATCTAGCAACAGGAAAAGAGAAATTTTGCCCTCACACCAGCAGCCTTCAACGAATTTACAGGAAGTCACAGAAATATTTACATCCTGTTAGATCCACCTGTAGGCTACCTGTAGTTTGCAGACCACTTAGCTATGGCTGAAATAAACTTTATTATTATGCATATCAACCACACAAGATATGTTTGTTAACAGATTACACCTTCATTGCACAACATACAGCCTACAATCTAGTGTTAAATATTACAATTACACAGAAAATTAAGATTTTCTACAAAACGTGATGTTTGTGGTCAAAATTAAGAGCCAATCAGCTCTTTGATCAGGCGACAGCCAGGCATTTCCCATCATGACCTGGGTCTTGCAGTTGGTGGAGAGCACCTGCGGCGCCTGGCTCTAAAAACTGCAGCCGCCTCAATCTCGTGAGGTTATTGTTGTCCACGTGTGCATGACGTCAGAGCAAGCCGGGATCAAGTGGTACACAAATCTAACCGGCATGCATTGTGTGGCAATCGCCGGTGATCGATTCTGCACAGGCCTGGCTCATCTCGAACGAGCTTAGTGTCTGTAAAAAGACTAACTTCCTGGCCAAACACCCGCCCCACAGCGAGGTGGAAGCCAATGACATGGCAGAAATGAGTGACATCTGGGGTGGTCAATCAGATTGTAGGGGTGACACTGACCACCCCTTTAAAACTGCGCATGCTCTGGCGACAGGGAGGAGCCACCATCCTTGTTGATTGTCAAGGAACTGGTGTGAGGAGCCACCCCTCTAGTTGATACTGTATATGGTAAACCGGACTCATTGGGTTAGTAACCCTGTTTTCATGGATAGTCACATACAGCAGCAGTCATCTCATGTGTGGCCCAATGCACACCATCCACGATCAGGCCTGCATCGGGGAGTTAAACTTCAGGACTTTGCTGGGCATTTTTGTTTGTTTTGCTTAAAGTTTGGGCCCACCAGTGTTTATGTGCATTTATATATTGTTGAATCCCTTGAAGAAGGTTAATTGAAGGTGCAAGTGTTTAACGTGTCTTAAAAGCACATTTTCTTTATCTATACTAGTGTTTAAAGTAGTTGAGTAGAGTACTTCCCCACAGAAGGGAAAAGAGTGAAACCTCAACTGATGTATTTGTTTGCTTGTTTATGTGGATTTGCCTATATGGGTAATTGGGCAGTTATAATATATTATTTCTCACTGTTTAGGCCTAAATCTGGTTTAATACATTTCTTAATTTTGAGGTTTTACAGTGTTTAATGTGGTTAATTTGTACTAATGTGAATTATTCAGAGGGGGTTAAAAGGTGCATCACAAGGGAGACAACACAAATAGTTTAAGAGTCTTTACAAAGTAGACAGTCACCCACTCAAAACACATCAGATGTATATAGTACAGGTAGTATTACTATTGAGTGTAAGTAAACAAATCTAGGGCACTGTTCTTAAAGTCTGTAGAGTAGAACAGTGTTACATTTATAATGTTCACATATATCAGTAATAGTTAAAGAAATACAAGCTGCTATCTGTGCTGTTTGCAGGAGAACATGTCAGCATTTTGTGTGGAAACACAGAACAGAACAATGGTGTTTGCTGCACTCAAAGATGACTGTGTGGAGTGGGTAGAAAAACTGCGTCACAGCACATTTCAGGTGAGAAGGAAACACAAATTACATCAATTGTGTTAATTGTTAATAATTGTTATTCCAGGCAAAACAGGCCATAAGTAGGCGCATACAAATTTTGTAGTTAGTATATAAATCAGTTAGTACACAGTGCCTGCTCTACAGGCATTATTTTCTAATTTGTTTTAACACCTCAGTGCTTCCCTGTCCTCTCCTTGCTCTCTGTCTCTCTCTCAGAGAGGTGGTGGCTCAGGCTCTAATCAGCTTCACATGGAGGAGAACCAAATATATGCCTCAGCAGATGAAGGTAAATCTTCTGCTCTTATGTTTTTATCTTCTCCTCTTCTTCACCATTTTTTCCCTCTCTGTGTTTCATTATTTCTGCCCCCCACCTTTCACCAACTGTAACTGGTTTCCCTCTGTTATTCTAACACTTATCCCTTGAACTAGATTTGCTGATTGAATGTGTCATGTATAAAATAATTAGTAATTGAGCTCCAAAACATACTTTTATGAAAGTGGTGACACACCTGTCTTGCCTAAAGGGAGAGGTAAGAGCCTGTGGGTAACTTGTTGTTATTTGAACCAGCATAAGCAAATGTATCTGCATGCAACAAATCTAAACAGCTTACTGTGCTAGAGACAAACAGAATCTGTGTAGTTATCCATACTTTGGCAAAAGTATGTTGTTAGTAATGTAATAGTATTGACAAAGAATATTCTCTTTATTCTTTCTAGCCTCAGAGTTCTGGGTGGTGGTTCAGAGGAATGATGCAGCGATACGTTGCGGCCTGCAAGGGTCATACTGGCTGCAGGTGGGCCAAGAAGCACTGCTGCTGAGAGAAACACAGAAAAACATACAAAAAACAACAGAAAAAAAAAATGTTAGAGTATGGCCATATGAACTGCTGAGACGATATGGAAAAGATAAGGTAAGGTTTTCAATATCATAAACAATCTCAACTTCCCCTTAAACTGCTCATACTGTGTCCCTTAAAACTGAATTTTACAAATTTCACAAGAGTAAGAATTATTACAGGGGTGTTGTATTTTCATTCTTAGAATTGCTGGCTAGATGAACATGCTTTATGTGCCTCTTTGTGTTTTCTTACAAGCTGGCCTTAACCATTGAAGCAGGTAGACGCTGTGACTCTGGTCCTGGAACATTCACCTTTGAGACACAGCAGGCTGAGAAAATATTCTCCCTGATTCAGAGTACCATCAAAAGGAAGACTCCAACTGTTACTTTAGGCAACCAAAACCAAGAGGGTGAGAAAGTTATCGTAACCAACATACAGGCTCATTCCCCTCTCCCCAAAATACCTGATATGACCAGTATGGCTGCTATCCTGGAGAACAAACTGAGGACACAGGAGAGAAAATCTGCTGTTTTAGAAGAAAGTGCACATGCTGAAGAAGATTTTGTTGGTTCATCAGAGTGTGTGTCACTGCAGCCAGCTCCTATCACCCTCATGCCTCTCCCACTGGTCCCCACACATGACAGCCACTCTGGAGGTCATCTTGGTGGCCAATCAGAAGCTGTATATGCTGACCCAGCTGATTGCATCCAGTCTGTACCAAAACCACAACCAACCATGGCTCTGTATGTAGACCCTGCAAGTGTTCTCCCTCTCAAACCCCCCAGTTCAAGAGAATCTGTCACTCCCGCTCTTAATTGTTCTACTCCACATCCTTGCTTTAACATCGATCACCCAGATTCAGTCTACTCAGAGGTGTACGATAAAATTAGTCCAGTCCAGAATAAACAAACTCTCACTCAGAGCAAGGGAAAAACAAAGTGTTTTGCAGATGATGAACCCATTTATAGTGAGCCCATGAGCAAGAAGGAGGAAGTGGAGGAAGTGACTTATAAAAATGAAAGCAAACCAGACCCGTTTGCCCACATTTATGCTCAAGTCTGCAAAACAACAAAACCATCATCTAGGCCTTCTTCATCCTCTAACACCAACCCTTCCTGCTCTGCTTCCTCATCCGCTGCCAGCATGATCACAACAAAAGCCACGGACCAGTCTCTTGATGATGTCATCTATGAAAACCTGGGCATCATTTAATTTAGTTGTCAAGTGTAGCTTAACACTAAAATGCCTAAATCACACAGCCTTACATATATCTGTTCACAATGACAGCTAGAGACTGTGGGAGTTCATTGAGAAACATTATACGTGGTTAGCACTCCTATACGGAAGCCGAGAACGGCCGTGCTTGCAATTATTTTTTAATGCCGTTATCCGTTATCTTGATAATCAACCCGTTATCACGAGAAAACAAAAGGTTGTTTCCTCTTATTGTCCTTATTGTTAATCAGTGATCAGGAGTGCCATGCCAGCATGCTTAGATGACGTCTTGACGGCAACTGATTTAAGCTGAAAATGTCAGATCAAGGAGTAGGCCTACCCATTACTGATCAACGCATCAGACTGTACTTCAGTCAAGGTCTAACACAGGCAGAAATTGCATTGTGTCTTTCTGTCAGAGATAACATTCAGATCAGTCCTCTGTTCAGTTATGAATCCTCCCCGACAGTCGTGACAGTGATCTTGAAGGCTGAAATCAGGTGTGTAATCTCGAGATAACAAAGCTCGTTTTCTCGAGATAACGGAATAATTAACTCGTGATCTCGAGATAACAAAGCTCGTTTTCTCGAGATAACGGCATTAAAAAAATAATTGCAAGCATGGCCGTTCTCGGCTTCCAGTTTTCCTGCATGGATACACATTCTGTTGTGTATATCTGTATACACACTATTGTTTATTATTTCTGAAGAAAATGGGGCTGTCCATTGTTGTGTGACTGGCTATTCAAAAATATGCTATTTGCGAAGTAAAACTTTAAACAGGCATATTATAATTGGCTCACTAAACTATCCTTTCCCAGAGAGAGCCAAATTTCTAAGTTAAAAGAGTAGTTCTTCTTCCTTGTCACAACCTGGTACCTACATTACCCACAATGCTACTTGACCACAGACAGTCCGGAGGGAGATTCGGGTGTGCTATGCTAGTAGCAACTAATAAAGCCTAAAGCCTCTAGCCGTAAGCAGAGTTGAGGTGCAGGCTATAGAGGTCTGATGAGCTCACTTCATTCTAACTCCACACCCCCAGATTTTTTTCATTTTCAGCTTTGTAGTCTTCAGCCCCAACAGACGCTGACTCAAGTGACATCAATTGAGGACATTTATCAGACTTCACACAGCTCCCTCTGAAGCCACAAAAGGCTTTATACAACTTTTTTCACATAATGCAGTAGTACTCCCCAACACCTGTAAACAGACTTGGATGTCTAAAGTCGGTGGGTTCCACTTTAAATTAATACAGCCCCATTTTAAAAATATTTTAATATTTTATGAATGACAATTTCAAAACTAAAGTGACAGGATTAGATCTATGCGTTGAAAATTTGTCGCTTTCATAGAGCGACAAATACTAATTTGTTTTCAAAGTTGTGCTTTGTAAGTCCTGTCACCCCTTTCTATCTGAACAACATAAATTGTACCACTAACACATACTGTAACTAGTGTTTTTTTAATGTATATTTTTCTTTCACGTGTTGGTCTAAATGATTTGTGTGAAAGCACACAACTACGGGAAGAAGTTGTTAGTAACAAGCATTGATGGGATATGAGTGCGTACAGATGGAGTAAGAGAGGAGAAGAGAGGAGAGAGGAGCTCAGTGCATCATAGGAAGTCTCCCAGCAGTCTAGGCCTATAGCAGCATAACTAAGGGGTGGCTCAGGGGTCACCTGAGTCAGCCCTA
>VMKM01003045.1:0-48123 GCA_008360985.2 Macquaria ambigua
TCTCTCTCTCTCTCTCTCTCTGTATCTGTCTCTCTGTCTCTCCTATCTCTCTCTCTCTCTCTCTCTCTCTCTCTCTCTCTCTCTCTCTCTCTCAACCCAACCGGTCGAGGCCGGTGACCGCCCACCCAGAGCCTGGTTCTGGTTCTAGTTCTGGTTCTGGGAGTTTGTCCTGGCCTCTGTCACCTCGTGCTTGCTGATGGTGGGAATTGTTGGGTCTCTGTAAATAAGACTATAAAGAGTACGTTGTAGACCTGCTCTGTGTGAAAAGAGCCCTGAGATAACTATATAAAATATCCAAAGTTCAATGTGATGTCTTCAAATTGGATTTTTTTTTGTCTCATCAACAGTTCAATTCACAATGAAATAAAACAGAGAAAAGCAGCAAAATCCTCACATTTGAGAAGCTGGAACCAGAAAATGACATTTCTGCTGATGAAATGACTCATACCATTGATAGAGTTTCTTTCCAACAGCTAATCAATGAATCATTTCAGCCCTAACATTCAGTAGGACGTGTTCATACGGTCTGCAGAAGCAGAGAGCAGTTTGAGTGAACATGTTTGCAGCGGTGTGCAGCCCAAAGATTCACAAACTCTTTAAAGTCAGGAGCTCACAGAGAGAGAGATGAAATGATATAGATGTTTTCTGGCTGCTCACTTTCTGAACTTGAACTAATATTCTCAAGAAACATCCTGGAAACCTGTCAAGGACCCCTGGAGTTCCCTGGAACACATTCGAGAACCAGAACCACTGAATTAAGCAGCCAATGCATCTGTATTCATACTCTAAAGCAGTGTTTCCCAACCTGGGGGTTGGGATGAATCTGAGGGGGGGGTCACATGATGAATAAATTGGATAGGAGAGAATTAAAAACACATTTCTTCTGCATTTTTTTGATGACTTTTCTCTGACAGTTCCCATTTCTTTCTGTTCTATTTCTATTTATTTCTGGTGAAATACCGGAGAGTTTTACCTTTTCAGGCCTCTAAATTAATTCAAATGAAACCACATGGGCACGACTCGTAGATACATTCAACCTGTGACAAACCTGTCACACAAAAAAAGGGACACAAGCCAAAGTGGCTGGGAAACAGCTTTGCTCTGAACACCTCAGTGAGCCAGATCCTAACCTGAGACTTGGTAAGATGTTAAGCACCATCAGCTCTGTGAGACTGAGCACCTTGGAGCTTCTACACTGCATGTATTCATCAATCCTATGATGTCTTCCCATTGTAAAATTTAGAATATAATTATGGCAAAATCTGTAGTATTACAGCTGGTTAGGTACATTTTTTATTATATGAATATTATTAGAGATTCTTCATAATCCTAACTCTACAGCAACAGATGAGACTAAACATCTGTTCGATCACAGCCTGATCCTAAACTATTCATAATTAGGACATTTAGCATGTTGACCTATGACAGACATGTCTTCTGAGGTGTCTTCCAAGTAATTCTACAGTTATTGATGATGATGATGATGATGATGATGTCAACCCCACACCCTGACAGTGACAAATGAGGACAGTCCACAGTGTAACCTTTAACCTACAGCTTTTGCTTACCTTTACCTCCCACAGGTGAGCAAATCTGTGTCACTGTTGACAATGAGCTGTCCCATCATCATCACCATCATCATCATCATCACTATCATGATACATCTTGTCCCAGTGTCAGACCAAAATAACAGCAGCTGCTCCATAATTCATATTCCTGCTCAGAGTTGTGTCACTTCCTCTCTCTTAAGGTAAAACTTCCACATTTCTAAGCAACCACTGATGTGAGGCAAAGTGCAGTTCTCTCACTCACAGGTCGATACATCAATTCTGCACAATCTTTTTTTTTTTTTTCCTCCGGGGGAGAGAGAGAAATGTGTGGGGGGAGGAGCTGAGAAACACTTCGGCCGTCCAGATGAAAAGCTAAAACAAAGCGACACGGGAATCAAACGACAAAACTGTCACGGTCTTACCGTACCAAATTGCCCAGTAGCATGTTCCAAACACTGAATCCACTTGTGGCATTCCCCCTAAGAAAAAAAGAAAGATCAGAAATTGTGGCCAACGTCCGGTAGAAGCTCCTCTGTGCGCCTCTGCAGATCGATGGAGCAGAGCGCAGGGGTCTCTCTCTCTCGCTCTCTCTCTCCCCCCCGTTGTTTGCCTTTGCTTTGCCTCTGCCTCTCTCGGTCTTGGGCCAATAAGCATGAAGTAATGGTGACAGCTGCGCTCTGGTACAAGAGTGCGTCAGGTCGGGGTGACGCTCCGGAGTCCAACACGGTCCGCAGCGCTGAACTGAGAGAGAGAGAGAGAGAGGCACTCTGAGGGAGAACAGGGGTTGTATAATGTTCAACGTTCAGTCTGTCTTAAAGGAATATGGAGGTTTTATTATTTATTAACAGACACCAAAATCCTCCATATGACCTGGTTGATGCTGGGGCTTTATGGGCTACATGAGTGATTAGTTACTACTGATATAAATATATAATATAATATAAAACCTCTGAGTATTAAAACGTTTGTAGAGATTGAACTTAGAACTTCTGCACACTAGAAAACACACATTTAATAGTGAACAAAGATGTCAGAACATGTCGGGACACACTCATGTTTTGGAGTTTGCAGAGAGAAGTTGCAGCAGGAGCGTGAATCAAAGTGCTGACACACCAAGAACTACACGCTGACTGATCAAATGCTTTGGGTTTCCTAACGTCTTGCAGTAAAGTTGCAGCAGCGCACAGTGACTGTGAGCTGACATTGCACAAAGACAAACAAAACAAAGTCACCCATGTTCACAGCATTGTGAGTCTGTATGAATGTCCAATACACTTGGAAAACAAAGTGCCAGTAATACCAATAGTCTACAGCCATGCTGCTGCTAAACAAACCTAGTTTTACAGTGTGATTGCAGCTCATTCCATCTGTATGTTGTATTTATATGAGACCAGAGAGCAGAGGTAACGAGCCTTATAGATACATAACAAACAGAACAATGCAGCTCCCTTCTCTCGGGTTAAGAAGGACCATCCCGCCTTTTTTATATAAGATACAGTCATGTCTCACCAGTCAAGAGGCTTTAAGGTATAGAGGGGGAGGAGCAGGCCTGCATTCTTATTTAAAATTCAAAATCATTCGAACGTGGAGAAAAAAGTAAGATTTTATGTGTTTGATTCATTCTAACTCAAAAGTCACAGTGTGTAAGAACAGACTCGTTCTTTTATTGAGTCTGTTCTTACAGTAAGTTCTCACTTATCTGCTGGTTTCAATCTCTCAAGGTCAAACAGAAAAACTGTTTAAATAAGGTGGTAAATGTCTGCTGCAAAATAACAGGCACTGCACTGGAATCTCTGCATGATCTTTACAACAAACAGGTAAGAAAGCAGAATCCATACTGTCAGATTGTTCCCAGCCTCTACATCGACAGTTTCAGCGTATCCCATCTGGTTCCCTCCTCAGACTCCCCTTAGCTAAGACAAACAGATTTAAACACTCGTTTATACCGTCTGCCATCTCCCTCCTAAACTCCAGGAGCAAAAGGTAGATGTTGTTTTAACTTATTTTCTATTAATGAATTGTTTTTCTCATTAACTTATTAACAAATTGTATAATTTATCCGCAGTCTTGGTGTTGTGTCTGTATGTCTTGTGTTTCATGTGTGCTAAATGTATTCCCGTTGTTGCATACCAAATCGCCCCACTGGGGGACAAATAAAGTGATTGATTGATAAGTGCATCAGGCTGTGAGGGGTGCTCCTAAAATGCTCTGATTGTCTGGAGAAAAGTAGTGAGTCGTGCTGAACAGGTAACCTTGACGTCAGTCATCTCAAAAGTCTGGAAGCACTTTTGAATTTGGCACCCTAGAAGGAAAGAATAGGGATAAAAGTAAGGCAGTTAGCTGACTTTGTAAAATGTGACTGCTTTGCAGTAACGTTAGCTTGTCACACAGCGAAGGCACCGCTAATTAACAAATAATCTTAATTCTACAGTGTAGTTTAGGATCAGGCTGTGATCGAACAGATGTTTAGTCTCATCTGTTGCTGTAAAGTTAGGGTTGTCATATGCACTTTGATATACATGTAGTTAGAGTATCTGATGAGCATAATATTAAGTTAAATATATTTTCATCATGCACCAGCAGATGTGCAGAGGACTACAGGTTCCCCACTCACCTGCTCCCCATGTTTACTGTGCAGGCTATAATCTCCACAACAACAGCAGTCCATTCAACTCTATCAGAAGCAGTGCGTCCACATCCTGTCCCACGTGTCTCATCTCAGATCATGATCACAGGTGTTTGGGTTTGTATTCAACAGGCAGCTGAGAGCCCAGATGTGCTGCTTCGCCTTACAGTTTGTTATTAAAGACCTCTGCTGTGTGATGGAGTGGATTTATGAAAGACTTTCAGCAGAGGGGTCAGAGGTCAGGTGCAGCAGGTCGAGGTTTAGTGTCACAGTCAAGGTCACCTTACACCCCTGCCTTTATAACTTACTGAAACACTGAAAGTATGTTACATATTTTAAGGCCCCAAATCACTGAATACACCCCCATTCCTTCTATGAGCTAACAGTGAGCTGAGACACATGATGAGACAAAGACAGCTCTCCTGTTGAAAGTCGTCTCTGCACTCTGCAGCAGATAAATGCCTCAGCTGGAGCTCTCTGCAAGACGCGTATCAGCCCCCGTCAGATCTATCTGCTCTGTGATTTTGCATGAATACCTCGGAAAGCCGCAGCATTATGCTTCCTTTCACAGCGCTGCTATCAAAACACATGGGGGCTTTTGAAAAGCTCTGCTCTCACTGACAGCCTGCA
The DNA here is from genome assembly GCA_008360985.2 of Macquaria ambigua. NCBI lineage: Eukaryota > Metazoa > Chordata > Actinopteri > Centrarchiformes > Percichthyidae > Macquaria > Macquaria ambigua. The sequence goes on from VMKM01003045.1 coordinate 4,807, forward strand.
CTCTGTCGGGAACATTTTGTTCATGCTTTGAAAGTAAATCTGTACATCCTCCACCTCAGGGGAAACATCCTCATCTTACAAAGACCACACACATACATAAACATTCACACATGCATGGGCACGCACACATGCTGAGGGAGCACACACACACACACACAAAGATATTCACAAAAAATGAAGCCTCATTCACTGTTGTTTCTGAGGCCTGGTGAGCTGTGTGTGTGTGTGTGTGTGTGTGTGTGTGTGTGTGTGTGTGTGTGTGTGTGTGTGTGTGTCTTGAAGGTGAATAACAAAGCACAAAGACACACACACACACTCTGCCCCTAGCACAGATTACCCTCCATAAACCACAAGACAATCAGATGGGCCGATGTGTCCTCCATCACCTGAGGCCGTGCTTAGCTGGCTGATCCTGCAGCTTGAGTTTCATCGCACCTGGACTCTGCAGCCATGAGGGTCAAACCATCAGCAGGATGTGGACAGGTACGCATTCAACAACATCCAACACTCTCTAACAAAAGGGTCTCAACATCATTTCATCAACATTTTTTTTTCTTTTTCTTTTTTAAGTGATTACAGATATCAGTTGAGATATTCTGTAGAATTCTCTGTCTTGTATTTTAATATTAGAATTTTAGGAAGAATTGTATAATTATAGGATTTTAAAAAAGTTTTAAAAAGTTCGAAGGATTTTAAGAATTTTGTGCTCTCGCAACAGGTATTTTGTGTTCATTTGCAAGTTTGTAGTAATCTGAGTCATATGCATTGTACAGGGATTTTATTTCCATATTTTTTCTTTCATCAGTGATAAAAACTTTTCATTTAATTTTAATATTATATGTAGACACGATAGTTTCATGTGCCACCTAAAATAAACAAATACACAAATATATTATATTTTAATGTCAGCTCAGGAAAAGTGCTTTTAAACATATTTTTAGTATAAGCATTTTATTTTTTCTTCATTCGATTAATGGTGGTCCATGTAGAGCTTCCTACAGGTGCACAAGGTCACGTTAGTTGTCCTTGTATGATGATGATCTGATGTCATCCAGGATCAAAGCACCGGATTCAGGATTCAACGCCTGAGGACGAGCTTACGCAGACATTCAGCTCCTCTCCTCCATCAGACCTCCATCACCTCCAGACCAGACTGACATCACAGCAGCTCCGTCTCTGGCTGAGTTAAAGTTGGGATTGGCTGTCAGTTTAAATAAACCTGCCTGTGGAAACAACACCTTAGTTAACTACTTAGTTTTTTGTGTGTGTGTGTGTGTGTGTGTTTGTCCCTAGTGTAGTTTTAGTGGTTTGAAGTGTAGAAGCACCTTTGCCCAAACCAAATTCTGCCATTGAATTTCTCCAAACCTCCATAATATAGATGAGACCGGGGTCCGACTACTTACTGAAGAAGTCGGGTTATGCTAAATGTGTTTGGCACACGAACAAACTGATCCTTAACACTGATTCATCAAGCTGAACTGATTGTGCCGACTCATCGTGTCAGTCACAAAATCACAAGCGTTTTGCAGTGTTGCCTCCCTCACTAGTGACTGAAAGTCCCGCTGTCAGCTCAGCAGACTGTAGGCTACTTCCTGGTTAAAAGCTGAAAGAAGGCAAAAAGCAGAAATGACCGTGAACAGATTAGCGGATGCTGAGCTATTAACTTTATGAGCAGTGCTTACATGTATGTTACTTAGAATCTGAGACTGAAGTAGAAGACAGTCAGAAAAAACGTCATATTATGGTGTTTTTATAATGCTATCACTTAGTTTCAAAAAAAAAAAGACACTACCATCTCTGTACGAAATGATTCGAACGTGAGAAGTGTTTTGTAATTTCTATTTCTAGGTCAGACTCAATTTCAGCAAAACAAGCAAAAAGGAAGAAGAAGGAAGAAGTTAGCAAATTGGGAAGAATTATTTATTTCAGGCGTGCAGAGTTTCAGAAGTAAGATTCCTATTTCTTTTTCCTGTTTGTCTCATGGACATTGTGAGGTGACTGGCAGTTTGAAGGCAGTTCTTAAGGTTTGGATTGATATGAAACTCATTTTGATTTCAATGGAACAAAAGATACGTTGAAAAGAAACGTTGATAAAAAGTAAATGGTATAAAAACAGTGTAAAGACTTAATCAGAATCGGATTTATTGGTTATAAGTTTTCACATACGAGGAATTTGCTTTGGTGTATTGGTGCATAAATAAGCACAGTAGAGAAAAATAAAAATATATACAGATATATAAAATAAAGATACTAAAAAACAAGTACTGTAAAAAAAAAGAAGTCAAGAATACAAATATAAAATAGAGAAATTAGCATTAAAAATGTGAAGAAATATTATAAAATAAAATAGAATAAGATAAAATAAGAAAAAACTACAATAATATGAAGATGAAGAGCTGTACATTTTGTGCAGGATGTGCAAAATATTAACTGAGGGATGTGCAAAGGTTCACAGTGTGCAGTGTACAAAGATGATAGTCTAAGAGCTATGCGTTGATGTAACGCATTGATGCAGTCTCGAGGCTTAATCAAAGTCAAAGAAGTCGACTGAGTCCCAAAGAGCAGTAAGAAACATCTAATGACTGAAATATTCTGCTTTAAAAAGGCATCTTCTCCTTAGAGCTCATTAAAACTTCCAGAATCTATGAAGATGCAAGTTTTGTTCATTTCTAAAGTTTTCCTGCTGGACACAAGACGTCTCCTGCTCCACTGTGAAGTCCGTTCTCAGCGTGTGAACACTGAAAGCTTCAAGTTTCTGAATATTGGGCCGGGATTGGCTGCTTCCAAACTATTTGTGATGTCACAAATCATGCTCGTAGGCATGCAGTGAGCGCATAGAAACCTTCCACATTCATCAGATGGATGTAAACTCTGCACAGACACGATTCTGCACAGTGAAGCTCAAACATTCAGCTGTAGGAACCAGAAGAAAAACCTGGTTTTGATTGGAGGGGAACTTTAAACGGATTGTCATAGACTGATCATAAAGTCAACACAAACTAACTGAAATAACAGAACACTGTCTGTATTTACGTCGAGGTTTTTGTACCAAATTCTTTCCAGGAGGTTGTTGTGGAGCTGCACACCCGTAAAGTGAAGTGTGCCATGGCTCCATAGATGCTAGCTTCTGTTATATGATTAAAGCACCAAATGCTGTGGTCTAAAATGATAAATGACACATTTTGTCTACTACAATCTCCACTGCAGTAAGTAGACTAATATTTCCAGGGCTAAATGAAAGCATATGGAAAAATTCAGATTAGTAATATTGGAAAAGTATTGTCATATTATTGCCTTATAAAGTTGTTTTGCAGTAGTTGCTGTTGTGTTCAGTGTCATGTTTCCATTATTCTCTCTTCTTTCAGCTCTGGTTTGGGCTCTAGAAGTCCTCCTCACAGGTTTCCATCAGAGTCTCCCACACACAACCTAATAAATGATTCTGCAGTGAAATGTTCCTTTAATGCTGGATGTCGGACCGGATCGGATCAGCCATATAGAGAATGTTCCTGCAGAGAGTTTGAAGTTCACAGTGGGATAGAAGTCAAATACATTAACTCTGCTGACATTTGTGCATCGTAATTCAGGAACAGTAATGTACTTTGGACAAAGTTAATATTTGCCTCACTATGCTCAAACACACACCCACACACACACGCACACACACACACCCACACACACACACACACACACACACACACACAAACAGCCTGTCCAAATGTTCACATGTCTAAATTAACATAAATGTCCTGTATCACCCACACAGAACAACATCTGTGCACATTATGAGTTTGGGTTCAGTTTCAGATGATTTGGTTTTTGCTTAAAGAAAATAAAAAGTGTGTTTAAAGTCAAAGTGGTTTTTTGGCACATTTAGACACTTTTGGATGACAGACACACTTTAGATCCATGAGTTGGAAGATAAAGAGATAATGGTGTTTAAATTTGATCTGAACTGTACATAAACTGTCACTACACACCTCACCCTGATCCTGAACGTTTGCATATCTGCACTCAAGCATGTTCAACATTGTACTCTGTAGTTTGCCTCACAACTTTGACAAATACATATATTTTTGTATACTGAAAGATTGCACAGCCCACCTACACACCAGGCCAATATATACTTTAGCATTTTAATACTTCTATTACAAATATTTATAATCTGTTATCTTTGATTTTTCTAATGCTTATTTTTAATCTTATTCTAATGATTATTCTTTATTGCAGGCTAACCTGTTAGCACAGCTTTAAGAGTATGCCACCCTACATTTCACTGCACATATTAAATGAGCATGTGACAAATAAAACCAGTGAATCTTTCAATCTTCTTAAATCTTTAAATCTCAAATATTTCAGTCATTTCTTTCAGTGAAATAAGTGACAAAATCTGCATACAAGAACATTTTCAACATGCAGATGTTCAGCCTTATTTCCAGAGAGAAAAGAAGAGGAAGTGGATCAGGCAAGGCAAGGCAGCTTTCTTTATATAGCACATTTCAAACACAGAGGCAATTACATTACAGTTACAAGCATTAGAATAAGATTCAAAAACAAGAAGCAATGAAAACCAGAATAAATCAATTAAGACAGGATATAAAGTTAGGTTCAAAGACGAAATAAAATACATAAAACTACATGAAATACAAATAGAATAGACTAGGAATACAATTGCAGTTACAGTGCAGCAATAAGTTGTCCCAAATAAAAGTGCAGCAGAGAGACCAATCAATGCGAGGCCCAGCAGAACAGCAGAGTTTTAAATTTAGATTTAAAAGTGGATTCATTTCAGTTCATCTTCAGGAAGTTGGTTCCGTCTGTGTGCAGCATCGCAGCTAAAAGCAGCTTCACTGGTTTGGTTCTAAGAGCCCGACTGGGTTTAATTTCTTCTAGGAGATCATAAGTGTATTTAAAAACTTTTTCTCCATTTGCGCTCAGCTTTCCTGCATCTGTTTCTCCATGGTGCTTCCTGCTTGACAGAGATGCTTTTTTTTTTCGTTTTCAGGTGCAATGACGTCAATAACCTACAACTTACAGAGTCTGTTACAGTAAGCTTTCTGTCATGGACATAGCTTCCATAAAGAGACAACCAGTATGCTTGTTTATATACCTTTTTTTGACAGAAACTGATCAGGTTTGGGTGTCAGGAGAGACCGATATATCAGAGAGAACACAGAAATGGCCAGAAAGGCCTATATGTCCCTGACAGCAGTGCTAGAAATATCAACACCTTCACTAATAACCAAATCCAGTGTGTGTCCTTGGTTGTGTGTGGGTGCTTTCACGTCCCTGGCAGTTTTACCTTTGGGATTATCAATGTGAATGTGAAGTTTATGACAAGAAAGTCGAAATCTGTCAAGATAACAGAAAGCAGCTCAGTGAAGTTGTCAACAAAATTCGTAGAGGACCTTGGAGGTCTGTAAATTGTTAACAGCAGGATTTAGCCACAGTGCACAGATATTCAAAAGAGGCAAAAATCACCACATGATAACTGCTCGCAGTGAAATTAGTCTTTAAATAAAGCAGCAACACCACCAGCTTTCCTGTCAGGTCGAGAAACATTCATAAAAGTAAAGTTTGGAGGGGCAGACTCAATGAGAACTGGTGCACTGCTACTACTATCTAGCTACATTCAGTTAAAGGCATAAAATCACTCTCTCTCTTGGGTCTGACGTCTCTCATGTTTTAATCTCTCTTCAGGCGGGGGCTGAGTGGCTCCCCCTCAAGGTTTCTGTTGTGTTGTGTCTTGTCGTTGTTTTGATGCCTCTCGTCTCTTGTCCTCAGCAGAGGGAGCAGATGGGTGATGCGGGACATAAAATTGGTTGCAGATGAACAGTTTTACTCCAGACTTGTTGAGGCAAATTTCATCTGCCTTAAAAAGATGTCTGCAGTCCCAGTAAAGTGCGCTGTCTGGAGGGTACATGCAGCTGAAAGCCACGTGTTAAATGCAGTAAATGGGAAGACCTTCACATCTACAGGTTTCCCTGTGAAGAATCTAATTTAATCTATTAAACCCAACAACATTTTAGAACTTGTTACATAAATCCTTTGTTGCGAGTCTTATCTTTGTATGTACAGTGTACAGTTAATGGGGCGAACTCACAGTCTCAGGCACTGAAAGTATTGTTGCTTTGTTCCTTTTTAAAAAGTATTAATATACTTTAATCAGAGTGTTTTCAAAGTACATCAATACTTTTTGTTTTACTGCCTTAACACTGGCGCTCCCTGTTGGTAACCACGGGTACTAAAGCTTTACAAAGGGCAAAAATACAGTGCAAGTCATGTCAATATACTGACTATAGCTGTTTATATACGACCACTGATAATATGTTTTTTGTTATGATTTGTATAACCCTTTCTCATTTCCTTTTTCCCTTCTATCTTCCCTTTTTTCCACCCTTCCACACTTCCTACTATGATAATACAATGCCCACAGTAATCACACTGTTTTCTGCAAAAAGAAAAACAGTCAAGCCACGGGCTCTGAGACGGCCAGTGATCTCTAACCAAGGCGTTTACTTAATCTACATGGTGCATGGGACAGGTTCTAGCATCCTGACCCTGAAAAGAAATAAGTGGACAAAGAAATGAATGATCACTTTGTAATTCTGGCATTGCATTTAAATGTTAAATGGAAGCTGTTACACCCAGCAGCTGTGAGATGGAGAGGAGAGGAAGGAAACTGAAGAAGACACTAACAAGAGACGAGCTAGAAGAAATACTGAGAGAAGAGAGGACAGAAAGAGGGAGGAGAGATATCAAGGTAACTTTCAACCTTGACTGTGTCTGAAGCTTTTCTCCAGCAGAGGGCAGCATTATCTCTGTTACAGTACACAGGAGGGGAGAGACGGAGATACAAGGAAAAAGGCAAAGAGTTTAGATGACTGCAACTGTACATATACTAAAAGAAGTCTTAATATATCTCAAGATCATAATTTTGCAGACACCTGCAGTTTTATTCATCCAGTCGTGTGATGATCAGACGTGTGATCCCCTCCAGGTGTAATAAACTTTAATTCACACACTGAATCAATGATGAAAAATATAGACATCATGTTAAAGGCTCTGTAGGACTCTCTGTATATTGACTGTGCTGTTCTCCAGTCTGTGAGCTTATTGATCCAATGAGACAATCAATGAGACACAACAGCGTTAGATCATCCAGCTGTGGAGTTTATGGGGACGATGTTACATCATCGGTGATTGAGGTGTTACAGCAAACGCTCAGAATCTCACTTTTTGACTAAAACGTACATCAGTCAAACTTCAACTTCAGCCAGTTGTTCAGTTATCAAACTGACGTCACGGCTGGTGAGTGAGAGGCAGCGAGGAAAAGGACCCAAATGCAGATTTCAGTGATTTATTGAAAATAGAAGGTTTATAGGCAGGTAAACAGGCAGGCAGGCAGGTTCAGGTACGGGTACGGTGTCAGGTTCCAGTTCTGGCTTCCAGTGAAGGCATGAGGTATATGGCAACTTTGATGGTCTGGCATATGAACTGAGAGGCTAACGAGGGACTGAGGTGCAGGTGATGAGGTGGGCGGGTGACTGCCTGCAGAGCCGATGAGGGAAGTGGGAACAGGTGAGTAGGTGGGTGGGGCAGTCAGGTGATGGGGAAAGAAGGGAAAGTCTGAGGGCATCTGGTGGATGGATGGAAAATAGCAATGAAGGGGCCTTGGGGATGGACAGAGAGATGGACAGAGAGACAAACTGAGACACCTGTACCGTCCTGAAAACGTCTTCATGAAGGAGCAGCTCCACTGGAGGACGTGGAGGTTCAACATGCTTTGCTCGAGGGCACTTCCACTGAGGGTGCAGTGAGGAAGGGGAGAGTTTACTGACTGACTCCTCTATATCTGACTCCAATCAGCACCAATCAATTTAAATGACCATCAGTACACATCAGGATTAGTCCAATTACCTGCTGAAGTAGAAAAACCTGCCAAAAAAACCCTCAAAGAAATAAATTAGCTGGTCTTTATTCCCACTGTGCTCGTGTCACATACAAACCAGTGACTAATATGTGCATCCTTACACAACTGTAATGCTATCACTGTCGAAGGTGAATGATGGAAAACTTGTTCATTGTAAGTGAAGACACATTTTAAATTGAGCTTTCAAATAGAAGCCATATTTAGTGCCAACAAACTACATTCATTGACCACATTACCAAAATAAATTTGAAGGAGATCTGATTATGTTTTTGTAATATATACTGTTTATATGTATATATGTGCACAAAATATGACTTTCCAATGTAGTAACTGCGAAACATTCACTGACGTAACCCATTTAATTCAAAATGTGTGGAAACAATAAGACAATCCTGGGTTCGATTCCCGGTCATATATCTGGCTTGGTCAAACATTTAAACAAACTCAGTTGTTAACATTGGGAGATCATGTCAGTGGCAACCTGCACACCTTTACTGCGCTGACACTGAGATGTGGTAATTAGTAATGCAGGATAGTTGCTCAGGATAGTTTGTGAAGGGTGGTATAGGTCACTTGGTATACATGGGTCCAGGTGGAAACTGGAAAAAATGGGACTTCTTGCAGCTTTTTGCTGTTGACACTGACAAGAAAACACCAGATCTGAGCTACATGTGAAGGAAAAAGATGTCCAATGAAAATAACCCAAGTCCAAGCGAGAAAGATGATGAACTACTGACAGTAAAACATTTAGTTTGGTCTGGTGTGTCATCACGGGGTCATTGTGTCAAAGGTTAGAGACCGCAGGGTTTGTCTTTGGTTGACACTGCAGTATGTTGGTTGGAAACTTTCTCATGTAAAAGACCCCGTCATAAGTCATAATAATCAAATGATTGTTGACTGTTGTGTAGTGGGTGAGTACTAATAACATTAAACTATTCTGGTTCTGTAAACTGGCTCCTACAAACCCTCCATAAACCCCTCAAGGACCCCTGTTCCTTGGACGAATATGAGAATGCAAAAGGTTTTTCTATAGTACGCACAATTATGACAAAAAAGAGACTCATTAAAAAAGCAAAATGCTGCTATGCTAAAGTTGACTCATTGATCTTTAGCAATACTTCCAGAGCTTTAAGGAATTCGAATAACTGAGATCACTGCTGGAACAGAAACAGTTCGATGGAAATGATTGATTCCTACAAAGGAAAGCAGAAAAATGAGCTCATGCAGAATTAAGAAGACAACTTGACATTGATCACTTTTTCTTGAAGTGATAACAGTCTAACAGACACTGGGGATGGATCGATATGATGCAGAGCTTCATAGAAAACATTCACTTGTATGTAGTTTAACATGAGTACTAGATAAAATCCACGTATGGTAGAAAAAGTCATCTGTGTTTGTGTCAAGTTTGTGGACGTTTGCATTTATCAGACAATGCAGAAGTGACAATGAATAATACTGAATATAAAATATAAACAATTTTTACTTTATCTGGTTTCACACTGACGAACGTACAGTCATAATTCTGTCACGTAAGTTTGACTTTATGGTTTGCACAATTATTTGGTCATTAGAATATAAATGAAAGTGAAAATTGAAATATACTAAGGAGCCAGGTTTGGGATGATAGCACAGTTAGTAACGTTTTGCGTATTTCAATGTTGTTTTTCAAGATTATATCAAACACTGAGATCAGTTTGGCCAAGATAACCCTGACGTTCCAAACAAACAATCCACAGATTACAACTTATCCAGAAGTCAGCCGTCAGTACTAACCAGGACAAAAAGATCAGACTACACAACTCCAGTCCTCCGAAACCTTCACTGGCTACCCGTTACTTTCAGAATACAATTCAATTTATAAAGCACTCACTGGTCTGGCTCCACAGTACATCTCAGACATGCTATCAATGTATAACCCCAGCAGGTCCCTCCGGTCACAACGTGGACGATGTGGCTAATATGCAGTAGCTCCATATGCTTTGTACAGTACCTTCTCATTGTGACACACATCTCTTTCACCTAGAGGATCACATGGTACATCTGTAAGAAACTACAAACTAATGTCAGACACTTCCATGAAAGAAAATACTAACAGTCTTTCGAGCTAAACGCTAATGTCAGCATGCTAACATGCTCACAATGGCAATGCTAACATGCTGATGCTATTAGGATTGATCATCTGGTAACCATGGCTGCCTGTGCAAAATTTCATCCGATATTTGTCAAGATATTTTCAGTCTGGACCAAAGTGGCCGACCGACCAACGTGGAGCCATTTAGCTAGCATGGCTAAAGAATATTTATCAGGCCACATATTATTAAAGATAATAATGATAATAATTGGGACACAGCTTGCATCATTACCACACCTGCACTTTCACTGTTAGCAGGTTACTAGCTATGAAGTGCACAAATGATCTGCCAACAATACCAAACAAAGGTGTGAATGTGAGTAACTGTGTACACAAAGCAGCAAAATGACTTTTTGTGTGTGTGTGTGTTTATGTCTTGTTTTCTTCATGTGTTCTTGTATCACTGTGTTATCTCCAGTTTAAGAAGCCATGTTGGCTGCATGACTCATGACCAGGAACTGAACACTGATTGATCGGCTCTGATCTAAAGAATGCTCCTCCTGCAGACTGAACAGAATGTGGATTTATCAGAAGCATGTTTGTTCAGTCTGCAACATGTTGTTTCTTCATTGTTGTCATTCTCAGCCACGTTGTCCAAATGACTCACAGGGTCAGACATGTTTAGTGTGAGAGCAAGTGCTGTAAGCCATTTATATAACTTTGTGCATTTAAACACCATTTAAAAATGAAAAGGGAATGACATGGACAAATAGACCTGCCATTTAAAGACAACGCTCTTTTCTCATTTGGAAATACCTTTTTATAACGGCAGGACATTTTTGATGACACAATATATGAGGCTTTTACTACACAGTCAGCACTTGTTTCTCTGCACTGCATTGACTGATGGAAACCTCCGCTGCTTTTGCCTTTGCCCTGATTCTCCTCTGTCCATCAGAGCATGACTGATCTTTGTGTTTCCTTTTCCTCTCCAGCTGCAGCCTCCTACAGTCTGCATGGCAACCAGGCTGAAGCTCAGGTACATTTACAAGCAGCGACTGTAATGAGACATTACATGTCTGCCTGGTTTTTAGACTTTTTGTTTGCTGCACAGCTGCCAAACTCTCTTTGTATAAAAGCTTTTTTTCTAAAGTTGCTCAATGCAAGATTTTTATGGAGAAATCCACCCTCTTATCAAACTGTAGCCTGCAGCAACCGATGGAGCAAAAGGTTAAACACAGATATTATTGATATTATTCAGGAACAGTCAGTACTGGTTCAGTTATTAAAAGCAGAAACCACACATCCTCAAACATACGGCTCGTTGTCTTGCCTAACAGTTTGTGTGTGGAGTCAAACCCACAACCTGGAGGACTGCTTGTCCTTCAGGCCTCTATAGAAAACACGAGAACTCTCTGCAATTAAATTTAATCTGCAGATTTATACAGACCTGATTCTTATATTTTATTATGTACCATTTTGTGCAGGTTTAATGTTTTACTAGATATCTTAGAAAGTGTTCTTTTGCAAGTTCTTTTGTTTTGATCCTAAAGGGCCTTACTCCTGCTCCATCCCCAACCTGTATTTTACATTTTATTTAAGAGATTAAATCTTTTTTTTTTTAATTATTTTTGCTACAATGCAATGAATCTCAGAGGCTCTCGATTTTTGTAATTTCATGACATTTTTGTTCTTTTCTGCACAGTAAGGATTTTCCTGTGTTGTGCAGGACAAATCTCTGTCAGATTAAACATTAAGTCCCTACAAATGATTCTTTCTATGAGATTAAAAAAACATGAAAGCAAAAAGCTGGTTGTTCGTTTTAAAAGGAAAGCTCTTATTTCAAGTCTAAAACAAAAGAGAGAAGACTTCTAGAAATGATCTTCTAGACTGATGCACACAGGATTTTTACATTTTATTTAAAAAGTGATACATTAGTTATGGTGTATTATGGCTTTACTATTGCAGAGAGGGGACACTCTACTTGAAACGAGTCTCCTCCTCCCTCCTGCTGAGGGTCAGTTTGTTTGTTCACGAGTTTAATATTTAGCTCACACACACACATTTCTTGTCGATGACTACCCTCGCTTTCACATCTGTAAACACACACAGACAGATTTAACTGACCAGCTGATTTAGGAAACTTTTGGTAGCTGTCATAGAGCTTGTGCAGAGTCTCAGATCTGTTACAGACTGATGATCTCTCTGACTGTCTGTCTGTGTTTTAGTCAGTTTATATGAGCAGTTAAAGGTCTTCCTCCTCTGGATTCATCTTCAGCAGCTTTCTTCTCTGAGTGACTGAACAGACGACTGAGGAGAGATGGGACCTCGTACAGCCGGTAAGAACTGCTTCAGTTTACGTCCTGAACACTGTCAGAAACTAATAGTAAAGAGGTCAGAGGTCATGGCCTTTGTGCCCTCAACAAATATTCAAATGTGATTTCAGTTTAGTCACAAAAATCTCTGAGCTGCATGATGTTAAAGACCTTTTTATATATCTTTTGAACTCTGTTGGGTTCTTTTTTAGCTGTAACTTGTTTAACAGTGTTGTGTTGTTTTTAACTGAGAACACTCTCAGGCACTTCTAATTAATAATTATTTTGGCATTATTCCTGTATTGGATGACTGACAGCAGAGAAAGACAGGAAACATGGGGAAGGAGCAAAGTAGTACGTCAGCCAGGATCAAACCAGGGATTCATGATCTTGCCCTTGGAGACATCTCTTATTTTGCTTTTATAGGCCTACTGTTTCACTTTTGATGGTTCCAACTTTAAATGAAATAGGGTTAACTCCTGCAGAACGTCATGACAGAACAAACCACTTCTGTTCTCCAATTTAGGTAATCTAATAGCTGTGTACAAAATACAAAACCAAACACTGGTCCTCTTTAAAATCACTTGGAAGAACCCATTTTTGAAAAATGAGCTTGTATTTATAATATTGTTTTAGCTGACTTTAGTTTTATCTCTCTGTGACGATGATGATGATGACCATCAGAAGCATACATACAGTATGTAAAGGGGATGGATGCCATCAGTTATACGCTGTTGTAGCAAGAAACAATAGTCAGAAACAAACTGACTTAGCATGGTGAAACATGTGCAGATGTTATTGCTCAAAGTTAACTTTAAACTTAAAATCTGCCTTTTTCTTTTTACATTTCTATTGCATGAATAGATAGTTTTAAAACTATTTTAGAAATGCATGACCATCAATGAGAGAACAAGTGCCCCTTTCTTATTTTCAGAAAAACTGAAACAGATTTTTGGAAATGCTTTATTTATCTGATAGAGAAATGTACCAGGAGCTATTGGAAACCGGACAGTTAGGAGACATCATCATTTTAACCATTACATTCTTTAAGAAATTATTTTGGTCGGGTTTATGACAGTAACCATGACTACAAGAGGAAGTAGTGGATTAATTATTGTCCTGACCAGGAAGTGTTTTTGTCAATACAATGAGACAACGGTCATGACATGTTTCATCACACAGTAAACAAATCATTTTACTATCATTTTATTATCTGCAGCGTCTTCCATGAGTCACTGTGTCATCCTATCATAAAATGTCCCATTCAGAACAAGCACTATGTCATGAAAAAATTGGCTCTTCATGCAATATTTTCAAACCGGTAAATCTTTCCACCGAGCTGCTGATGTTAAAGACATGAAGCTTAAAAATGCAGCACTGAAAGCCTGAAATTGGTCCAGGACATTTTTACCCATAACCACCGTCTTTCTCTGACTTTAATGTTTTAAAGTAAAAATTTAAGCACAACCTTTTTGCATTCGTTAGGTCGTATGTAGTCGAGAGACAGAAAATATGTGTGTGGGGGGGAGAAAGCAGGTGATGACGTCCAAAAAAGCTCCTCTTGTAGGCAGATTTGAATTGGGGACATTGGAGGTTACATGGTGCACATCTTAATCTGCTCATCCACCATGACAGCAGAATGTAACCTCACAATGCTTTACTTACCACAAGCAGATATTCTAGGACTAGTTTAGTGTGATCATGTGCAAAATATGTTTTACCAAAGTCTGCCTGCCACAGATATCAGCTTTAACACACTGAAGGCTGGAATTCATTCGACAGTGCACTCTGTGGTAACTATGATATTACAATATTACTTTCAGCACATGGTGTGCAGGTTTACATTGCACTGAAACTGACAGATGACCCTGCTTATTTTCTGCGCTGACTCTATGGGAGTTTGGTCTGACCAAGCAGCTACAATGCTCACTTCTGCAGCGGTGGTTGTTGCTTTGTTCACCAGCTCTGCATCGTGAGTAATGATAAGAGCTGGTTTTAATTTTTCAGAAGCAGTTGTGGCGTTAACATTTACTCATGTTGAAATCAAACTGAATCATCTTACCCCCACGTTCATTTCTGTGTTTACTCTGTAGAAATGAAACCAGGTCTGTGGAGTTTCAGGCGGAGAGCACAGAGATTTGTGTGTGTGTGTGTGTGTGTGTGTGTGTGTGTGTGTGTGTGTGTGTGTGTGTGCGCATGAGTGCGTAATATGCGATGCAGTGGTGTTCATAGACTCTCGAGGGGCCAGGGGCCAGAATGAAACAGGGACATCTCCTCCACGTACACAGCAAACAAACCAAAGTTGTCAAAGCAAACAACACAACACAAATATAAAAAGCAACAACAACTGATTTCACACACCCTCACAAACCCAGAGCAAAATCAGATACACAAAGAAACCAACAAAACACAGTAAAGCACAACAAAGATGGCGCAAATGGTTCATTTTCATTTTCGATGGTCAAACCAGAGCACATTTAGACCTTTATTTAGACCGATCAGAGGGGCAGCTCGGGGGTTGTTGGGCTACGCAGCTGTCCGTCTTTCAGTAAAAAGCGCATTGGTCAAACACACTCTGTTTGTCTCTTATCTCTGCAATTTAAGGAAGCGTCGGCTGTTATCAAGGCATGTTTGAACAGAAACAGAATTGTTGGAAGTTGAATTGAGGAAGTCAAACGCAAAACTGGGTCAGTTTTGATTCTGATTATTGCCATGGAGCTCCCCACCTGATCACTTCAGAATGTATAATGGCTTCCTCTCTCTCTCTCTCTCCCTCTCTCTCTCTCTCTCTCTCCCCCCATCAGTGGCTCCCTCTAAGGAGGTGAAGGCGGTGGCAGGTGGAAGGTGTGGAGGTCAGGGAGGAGCCCGGCTGAGGAGCAGCAGTGACGGCAGCAGATACAGCAGGAGAGAAGTCGGCCTACCCAACATCTCCTCCTCCTCCTCCTCCCCGGTGCTCTCCAACCCCAAATCAGGTAAATCAATAAATACCTATACCAATAAATAATGGCTAAAACTCACTCACCTGTACAGGTTGGAGTAGCTGTTTAAGATGTGATCTGAGTTGTCAAAGAGGTTTATGAGACATTTTACTGCTACAGCTGCCGTGTTTTATTAGTTTGAAATAACAATTGATCTGTGGTCCATCCTGCCAGACCACAATAAGCAAAGAGAGAACTGTGTGATGGTGTTGCGATGCTACGACTTTCTAATTTGTTTGTGGTAATTAAATTAAATCTCAGTATTAATTTAGCATTAATACAAACATATATAAACAATAAAAACATATCATGATGAAATGGAACATGGAAAAACTTTGTTAAATTTATATATTTATTTTGACATATTTTGTGCTTGTTTCATGTTCAGTGTTGAAGAGACCGGTGAGCACAGAGGAGCTGCAACGGCCAGGAGGACCCTACATCAAGAAAAAATTCACAGTATGTTCATTTTTAGTTAGTTAAAGTTAATGTTTATTTATCTTAAGAAGTAGGACCCATAAAGGAACACTTCGTCCTTCAGTTAATCAGAAATAAATCAAATTCCAAAGCACCAAATTTGCAGATACGTGGTTTTCACTGGACAGGACGGGTATGAAAACTAAAGCTGTCAGACAAATATAGTGCAGTAAAAATACAATATTTGCCTCTGAGGTGTAGAGGAGTAGAAGTATAAAGATGCAAAAAAATTAAAAGTACCTTATATTTGTACTTAAGTACAGTATTTAAGTAAATGTACTTAGTTACATTCCACCACTTAACAATAGTCTGCTCTATAGCAAGTCTACACCTTCTAGGTCCTTTTTCTATTGCAAAAGTGTTCTATCACTTTTATTTGCATGTATTTCACAACTTCTGCAAATGAGCAGGATAGGTGTCAGGAAGGTTTCTGCAGGACTTTCCCTCCTTTGCCTCGTCTGCTTCAGGTGAACGTCTCGTTGAGCTCTCTGTGTGTTTCCAGATCGTGGGCGATGCAGTGGGCTGGGGGTTCGTGGTGAGAGGAAACAGGCCGTGTCACATCCAGGCTGTGGAGCCCTGCGGCCCAGCTGCTGCTGCTGGGATGAAGGTAGGCATCATGGGAAATGTAGTTAGTGCAGATGGTTATTCCCTTTATATATTTAAAAGGAAATTATATACTGAGGCCCCGGCTTTTGTAGACAGAAATGAGCTGAATTTCTAAGAGAAGTTGCACTTGTGTTTTCAAGGATTCAAGGATTCAAGGATTCTTTATTGTCATTTCTCCAGTGAAGAAACGAAACAATGTACTCAGGTCTCAGTAAAAAAAAAAAAGACATAACACGTACATGAATGAGCCAATAAAGTGCACATTATAGCAGCCTGATTGAGCTGTATTTTACGGTATTGTCTTTTGAACCGAGAGCTAGAGAAGCCGCTGCAGTAGTGCGCGCCGCCATCTTGTGAGCCATAGGTTTTCATTCATTTCAGTAGTTTGTGTGGATGTGACATCTAGTGGCCAGTAGAGGAACTGCAGATTATTATTATTTATTTATTTAGCAGAGTTTTCGGAATAATTTGTGAGTAGAAAGTGAAATGAAACTCAGGGGACCTCCTACGCTGACTATCTGCTCTAGATGTGTCCTTCTACTCTTTTAACTTTCCCATAATTCACATTCAGTGCCATCATGGAGGTCCACCAGTGAATTTGTCATTGACTCCCTCATTCATTTTCTTATTGCTTCCCTCTCTTCTTTCCCTTCAGGTTTGTCAGTTTGTGGTTTCGGTCAACGGGCTCAATGTTCTCAATCTGGACTACCGGACTGTCAGCCACCTGATCCTAACAGGACCCAGAACTGTGGTTATGGAGGTGATGGAGGAGACTGACCACTGAGCAATGACAGAAACACTGATGGATGGACAGTACAGTAGAAGCTGAGAACGCCATGCACGGTGTTCTGGCTTTTATGAAACAGTTAGTAATACGCATGTCCTGCCTGAGGTTTTCTTCACTTCAGGACTGCAAGAAAACAATAATGAAACAGGAGAGAACCTTGTTAGGAATTACATGGGAAACATTCTGTTTTTAGATTATTGTTGAGCTGATGGAGGGCATTTGTTTTCAGATTGCTTGGCTGAAGATATAATGTTGGAAAGTCGCCCCCAAAGAATCGACCCAACAGTCTTTAGAGTCGGCCATGACTCCCAGAAAAGGACTCTGGGAGGAGAATCTGTCAATACTGTGTAGTCAAACAATTATATTATTGTTTGTGTACATAAAATAGTTACTTAGCTAAGACGCTGGCCAATTATTTGCAAGTAGTTTGAGGCTGTTTTCTCTACACACAGTGTGGCCTTTTGGGTCTACAAGTAAGTCTGAAACAAGCAGCCAGCTGGATGTTGGAGCCAATACCAAGCTAAGCATTGGACGAAATATCCAAACATGGTGGCTAATCTGTTTGAAGTCACTGCATCAAAAAGCTTTCCTCTTTCGCACCCCTTAACGCAAGAGCATTATTATCTTTCTGTGGTTGAACCCGGCTGACACACAAACGGAAACTGAAACAAAATAATATGTTGATATGACTCTTGGTGGATTATAGAATATATTGGATGTAATGGTTCAAATTGTGATACGTCAAAGAGATGTTTTTGTAAGGGAGCTGAAATATTCCTTAGTTTCACAGCCGCTTTTAAGAAAAAAGATGTGTATGATGAAAAGGGGCATCATGTGACGTACAGTTTTGACTGCAGGCCACTATGCCAACATTCCCACATGGCGCTCCACTGTTACTGGGGTCTTGATACAGAAGTGTTCCTCTAATGGCACCAAAAAAAAAATCAGTGTTGAAGTGAATGGGAAAGCCTCCAATTTCTCTCTTGAAAAACAAAGGCTTTAAGAGATGTATGCTGAGAGAATGTTTGATTGATTGACAGGTATGTCAGCCTATCACAGTCAGTCGTGGTGGTTGCTCTCTTGCTCGTCTCACCTGAGCTCCACCCAGACTGGCTCAAAGATCACATCAGTGATATTGTCTTGGATTTTCTGTTAATGAAGCTTGAGTTCCTGTAGAAGGCACTGTTGTCTCATCAGAACTACCATGCTCTTTTATTTATTCCAAACAAGCTTCATTTTAAAACGTGTTGCTTGTTTTTTTTTTCTAAATAAAGATCTGCCTGGCACCAGATGTTTCTGACAGAGAACAGCTTATTTTAAGGTGACTGGAGACGCACCTGCGCTGTGTTGTCTTAGAAACGGGGCCCTGGAAGTAATCGTGCTGTTGACATCGCTCCAACAGTTGGTGTTTCCTTCATTGGGGTGGTTTGGACTTTTAACCCTGTGTGCCACCTCACTGCCTCCTCCACACACAAACACATTACCTGCATGTATCACAGCAGCATTTACACACTCCTGCACACACACACATGCACATGCCTAGAAACACATACCCCACCCCCCACCCACCAGCCCCCCTTTTGGCTGTGTTTACTTTTCCATCCACTCCCTGCGACGTCTGATTCCCAGAAAGGAAGTGAGGAGTGTGAAGACTGTGTGAGGTGGATCAACAACTTTGAGAGGAAGCAGACTGAAGTGCTTTGTTTTGAATCTTTTTATTCCTTTGTACTGTATCTGTTTCTATTATGTGTTTGTTTGTGGGATATTTCACTGTTCGAGAAATATCTCTCAGCAGGCAGCGTTTTGCTCTCTGCAGGGTGATTCTGGAGGCTCAGCGAGTCTCTCGGCTCCTCTTACATCTTTAATGGTGGTTTTTAACAGAGGCAGTTAGTAGAGTCATGGTTGGATATTGTTTTAAAATGCCGGGCGCTGAGGATTTTATTAAGAAACTAAATATTCTTATAAAAAATAGGTCTCACTTGTGCAATACAGAATTACAAGCAGAGATTAAGCCTATTAGAGGCTCATCAATATTTAGAATACTTGGTATTACCCTTTGGTTTTTACGTTATCTCTTTCTCTCTCGTGTTTCTTCACCTGTGATTGTTTGGATTTGTTTGATTTTGATTGTGAAACTATATTACGCTGCATTTCTCATGTGAAATACAAACAGATTATAAACAAAGCCTTGACTGATTGACTGATTGACTGATTGATTGATTGATTGATTGATTGATTGACATTCTCTTCTGTCAATTTAGGAAACCCTGTGATCAACAGTTATTACTCAGGTTGTAAAAAAAGATAAAAGTTGTCAGAGTCAAGAGGTCATGTGTGCGGTTCCAGATCACAACCAGCTGGAGCTGGAGGACGGAGGGTTACAGTATACTTTAGGTGAAGTGGAGGTCAGAGCTGCCTCACATTCAGGTTCTGAATCACCTCAGATATGTTTCAACCACACGTGATGAGAACAGGCCATTCACTGACAAGGCAGTGTGCAGTTTTTACCAGGTGGTGGCAGCACATGAGTGTGTGTTTTAAGACAGCAGCTGTCCAGCATGTTCACACCTCTGCTGTGTTTAGTTTATTGCTAATCAGGTATCAATGGGATAAGTGCAGGATGAAGGAAACTTTCTTTTCTGTCTTATTCTTTTTTAATTTCCTAGACACACAGTCTAGACAGTTTATTTTACTTTAAAGGCCCTGTGTGTATAAATATCATTTGATTATAGCATCTTTTAAATTATTCTGATGAATTCAGTTTTAGTTTTCAGAAAAATGAGGCAATCCTGGTGAAACCCGGTGCAGTCTATGTGTTGCTCTAGGCTCTTCATTTCTGCTGTTCCTGGGTCAGATCCAGAACATGCAGGGGCTTGGGTGCAGCAGAGACAAGCTGTAGACACAACGTTGACATACTATAACCCTTCAAGTTGTTGAGAGTGGTGAAACAAAACAGTAACAATCAGAACGATGAGCTGAAACACGCTGAAACGCTCCGTAGTGCTGAGAGGAACTGCAGAGTCGGATGATGATTATCTGTGGGTTCATCACTACGAGCGACACCATTCACATACATCCATTGTTGATATAAAAGTGTTGATTATAGGAGCTTTAAATGTTAATTTACAGGAAGCTGTTGCCACAGTAACACACTACGCTTGCTGAAGATGTGAGGGTGTAAAAGAATGCCAGAGCTGACATTAATGGATGTTTGTCTTGTGAAATCAGGACATACAGACATCAGTTGATATGATTTTCTTCCTTTGCCAAACATAATGTCATGTTGTGAAATCTTTGGGTCAGTGCTGCTCTGTTGAACTTGGCTTGCTCCTGCAGCTTTCAGTCTATGAAATACTTCCAGAGAAAGACAGAAAGAAAGAGAATCACTGTCATTACTGACATTCTCTCTTGTCAATACGGGGAATCCTCACAGTGATTGATGGTTATCTCAAAGTTCATAAAAAAGGTAAAAGTTCACAGAGTCAAGAGGTCATTTGGAAAGTTCAAGAACATAAACTGCTGGAGCCAAAGGATGAGGGGTTGCAGTGGGTCAAGTTGAAGGATACAATACAGGTTATGATACTTATCCTCAGTTTAGCTTTTCTTCACAGAAAATTCCTGATTTGTCTTCGGCATATTTGATCCTTTTCAGCTTTATTTTCATTATAAAATCCTCCACAGCTTCAACTTCAAGTGCCTTGCTCATGAGCTTCTGCACAGTTGCTGCCAGGGGAGGGTTCACTCCTCACCAATCCCAGCTCACACTTTCTCCACTGCTTCTGTCACGATCGCATCCTCTCCTCTCGTCTCAGTGATAAGTAGGACAGGATGGCATTCCTGAAAATTCCAGGGGATATTAGAGAATTCCAGGCGATTGGCTTTTGACTCCGAGCTTGTAGAGACACATTCAACAAAAACAGAGAAGGAGACTAACTGTGGAAAGGTTCAGCATTACGCTTTTCAACGATGCATCGAGGATTTGCTTGCTATGTTTCAGATCTCCCAGCAAGCAACATCATGTGCCATAACAGAGTTTGAGTTTAGCATTAGCTGTATGAAATAATGTCTATATTTAGGCTTTTATTTTTTTATCAAACAAAAATAGAAAGCAACCTGAGATGAACAATGTGGTGTAAATATCACATGTAAACCATGAACGAACTGGAAACCAATTGAAACCATCACAGGCTGCAGTGGAATCCATTAGATACATCAGAAACCTTTGCAGAATGCAAATAAAATAATTACGCACAATCAGCAACCAGTAGAAACATTAGAAACCATTACACACAGCCATGGAAATAATTAGAAACCATTTGAAACTATTATAAACCATAACATCTAACAATAGAAGCCATAAGAACCCATCACACACCATTATAGACTGCAGTAGAAACCTTTACAGACTGCAATCATAAACCATTAGAAACATTACAGAATGTAAAAGAAACCACCAGAAACCAGTACAAGCTATCCCAGACTGCGATGGAAACCATTAGCTAGCATCCAAAAATCTGTTACACGCGCTGTAATGGAAATTAATAGAACTGGACTGGAATCCATTAGACACCACTGCAACATGTGATGGAAAGGATCAGAAACCATGACAAACCTTCACAATTTAGAAACCAGTGTGTCTTATAGTGGAAACCATTAGAAAGCCAATAAGAAACAGCTTGTAAATACAGCTTGAAATGGAAACCACTATGAGGTTTTGCAGACCAGTAGAAACAAATACAGCTCATAACGACATTAGATAAGTCCAGACACTCACTACAAAGCATTATGCGATGGGCCTAATAGGTTATGATAATTTCTAATGTTTTTAATGGAAACTATCAGGATTCTTCTGGTGGTTTCTGGGAAGGTCAAAGCTCTGATCTATTATTGATTTAACTTATTAAATTCACTGTCGTAATGAAGAGAAAATGCAAATGAAAGGACAGGGGAAGGTTAAAGGAGGGATTTTAAGCTTTGACACAGCCATGACACGGCTCATCATGCAAATCAGCTGCAACTAAAAGACTGTGATGATTCTTTAACAGAATAGCTTTGACTTGTGGCTACTTTCTTCAGTGGTCAGGGTGGGTAATGATGTGATGTGCCAGTCAGAAAGGACAATTATACTGCCATTTTGGCTAGGATTCTATCCAAAAATTAGGTTTCAACACACCACCCTGGTTAAATTAAGTTAAAAAATGATGAATAAAATTAAAAGAATAAGACGCCTACAGTATGTATTCCAGAAAAAGAAAAATTAACATTCAAGACACTCTATTCACCAGCCGCTCGAATCATGACAGAGGTGTTGACAGCTCATGATGACAGAGATGAAATGGTGCATGGCACTGCTGTTGCAGCTGCATGACTGTGTTTCAAGAATGATTTCGGGAGCTCTAACGTCAACGCCAACATCAACTTGCTGGGCTGTGATTGTGGTGGATGGCTCCATAAATGGAATGTAAACAAGTGGCTGCTGCAGTCAGTGTGTTGACTCCCAAAAAAAAACAGAAGGAAAAATCTGATATGGAAGAACAAGAGCCCACAAAAGTACCCTTGAGATGCCCTTGAGCAAGCTTCCTGTTAGGAGTCTGGCTGAATGTGCAGCAGGTAAGTTTGAAAGAATGGCAGGTAACCCTTGACCCGCCCAAACCTCTCTGCTTCCTTGATCACATACAGTATCTAATCTGATGTTTAGCTGCTGTAGAAGTAATATTTCCTTTTATACATGTTATTCAATATGCCATGGGTTTTGTTACAAAGGAGTAAAAGGTGTCAAACCACAAGACAAAATGTTAAAAAGAACAGCACCAAATTGCCAGAAAATATCTTTAAAACTCATTTTTTGACCCAAAGTTACTTTGGGAACAAAACTACAGTCTGCATCTGAACATGTTGTTCATCAGTGATGGCAAGAAACTGTTGTTATAAAACCAACACAACCACATCACTTTCAGTATTTCAGTATTTTAGCATGAATAAAGAACAAAAGTGACAGAGAGAGGCAAACAGTTTCCAAGCACATCATGAGCCTGAGATGGAAAAGAGGTGCATTTTTAATAACTTTGGATTATTCCTTTTAACACCTGGTTGCACTGTGGGACACACAACTAGCCAATGTGCACCAGAACATAACAAAATGTCTAAAATATCACTAAGAATCATGTTAGAGCTTAACAGATTGTCAAGACATGAACTTAGGAGTCACATACAAACACAGACCGTTAATATGTTGAATCAAATGTCTTCTTCACTTTTCATTTTCAGAAAAATGTGTTTTATATAAGAGATAGAGTTCCTGACAGATAGTTCTTCCTATAGCAGAGGACAAGGATAATAGGCAGAGTTCTTGACACTTGTTGCCACAGTTTGTGAAGCTGAGAAGACCATTAATCACTTTTTCTATACTGCCACCTACTGGTAAAACCAAGGAACACTCACCTATGTGTAAATATCCAGCTATAAACTCTTTGCTGCACACAACTTAGGTTGTAGTGCTTCAGTGTTGACAGCAGCACAAACCTGCAAAATGTCATAAAGATGGAAGAGAGAATAAGACATTAATCGTCACCTTAACATAAGTTGGCCTGTCTGACTTTATGAAGTGAATTTAACTGAATTCAGTGGAGCGGTATCTCCTCCATCCTACCTTCAATAGTAAATAAATCATCACTTAATACCAGGGCACAACACTCTTTTAGACATTTTATATGATCCACTACATATTGACTTTTTTATGCAATAAACCGAAGGATTTAAGTAAAGAAAATTCTTCATGTAAGACAACTTAACAGCTAAAAAGATCAAATGACCCTATAAAATATACTTTTAGGTGAAGAGTGTATTATAGGATTTGGCATAAAGTGTGAGATATTCAGTTCTTATGTTGAGAGATAGATGGATGCCATCATGTCATCTTTCTGCTCCATCCATCTCTTTCCTTTGTGCGGGCACACACACACACACACACCATCATTATTCTCCATTCAGTCACAATCAAGGCATGTTGTGTGAGTGTACCTGAGATTCTCTGCAGGTGAACAGGGTCATATTTTCAGTTTCAGCAGGAGCAGAAATAGAATTTGAGTTAATTTGAATTGAATTCTTCCAGCTCAGTCAGTTCATTTGTGGCTGTCCAGTCACATAATAAAGTCTCGGCTCTCTGGTTTATTAATATTGGAGAAGAGACTTTGTTTATACTCACAAAAGAAGGCTTTGATTGCAGAACACTGTGTCCGCTATAAGACAGATAATGCCGGTGCCATAAATGAGTCAGTATTTCCAAAAGCACAGTTAATTTTCCCTTTTTCAAAAATGCAAACCTGTTTTGGCGTTTTTCCAAGCAGAGAATTTGAGATGAGTCATAACTTTAACAACAGCACATAATATATGATTTTCATGCCAGCAAAAACACGGTGTTCAATTCTGTTTCATTTTGTTGTTGTTGTTTTATTAGTGCTTTTCATTTTTTTCTTTTCACCATGAAACACTTTGTAAATCTGATCTGACCGTTGAAACGTTTAGATAAACAGTTATGCTTTTTACTGTTTTTCACCATCATCATCATCATCATCATCACCATCACACCACCACATTTTGACCATATTTTGACAGAGATCATTTTAGTCAAAAGTCAGTTCATAAAATTCTTAATTGTTAGTGTTTCTGACAGTGAAATGTAATAGTTTCATGCTACTGTACTGACAGAAAGTAATGTAAATAAATGAACCACTATTAAGGAGCCTTGAGGTGCATTAGCCTATAAAAATATACAAACTTGAACATGAGCTCCTGTTGAAGAAAACTCAGGATGACAAACTGTTTATTCAAGCTGCAGTCTTGGAGCCGTGAAACTCAAAAGTCTGAAGGGAACACACCGAATTTTACTGTTAAATATTCATTATGATAATGCAAGAGACTTTAGAGACCTCCAATTCTACTGTTTGTTAAAGGCTACATGGTCAGCAAACAAACCCATAATAAGTGAGGTACAGAGAAACTGAGCGCCCCAACCTTCAGCAGACAGAAGCCCCATTATTCATTCAAGGTTCTGTGCTATCTCAGAGATAAGGACACCTGCACATTCGAAGCTGCAGCTCTGTGCAGACGTTACTATGTTGCTCCAGAACATCTAAAGGATTTCAAGGCCCATTATATTATGCAAACATATTATAATGAAAGGCAAATTGTGGTGAAAGAATTGCAGTCTTTGTGTTTACACCACCTAGTAAACATGACCCAACTTTGAATTTTTTTTTTACTAACATGAACAACAGTGAAAACAGCACATGGAATTGAACAGGCTTGTTCTGGTCTGACACGTTCACATGTTGAAAATAAATTGAACAGGAACTTTTTAAGCGTTTTCTCTGCCGGGGCCTTGTGTAACCCACCTATGAACTTGAAGGAAAGTTGTCAGTCTAAAAAACAATTATATGTTAGAGTGTTTCCATTCTTCTTCCATGATCCTCACTTTTAGTTTTTACATCGAGCCACCTGTGCAGAACAGAGAGAGGCATAGCCTATTAAAAGGAGCCCTGGGGAGTCATACAGCATACAGCCCAGGGTCACATAATTACACATTTTGTCCCCACAGCCGCTCAGCCTGCCTGCCGCTCAAACACATTTTTCTGCTGCCTCGCCTCGCATTAAACTAGGTAAAAGGAATGAATAGCTGCAGGGGTGGATGGTGAATGAGGCGGGAAACACCCATCAGTCCCTTGCAAGTCTCAACTGAGAGGAGACCTACAGTATAAAGTCAGCCAGAGACAGCTAGAGAGAGACAGGAAGTCAGGCAATTTTGTCTTCAAATTAAAAGAAGAAAAACGTCAGCCCGACCAGCTGTCTGGAAAGGTTTAAAATGATATCTACTGCATGAAAAGGGTGTCAATTAAGTAATGTTGGGCATCAACGGGTTACCTGTTTGCATTCAGATTTACCCGCCAGTTTATTTGAAAAGGTACACCCAACAAACTTTTGTGTTTTTAGATTCAAGATGTTCATATTTGGCAGAAATATTCCCCTTAGGGCATGTTCAAAACTTTATGGACCCTTTCCTTTGCTTTTTATTGTTGTTGCTCTGGTAACATACATATTCACTGTGTAGGTTTCCAAAAATGAATTTTCTTACTATTATTCCTTTACTATTTGTTACTATATTTCTGGCATACTGAACATGTCCAAATGTCAGTGATCAACAATTTTGCATGTAAAAACAAATCATTCATAAAATTATATACATAAGGAGGGGTAAGAAAATATTTAAAGAGTTTTTAAAAAGCTCCCTTTGGTGTTTGGTGATTTACAATTGCAGTGGCCACTGACAAGTAGTACAGTATAACAGTACTTACAGTAAACATCTAATGCGTGGTTGTAGCTTACTATTGATCATTTTGCAAACTTCTTTTGGACAATACAAATCACTTGTTCAAGATGTTGGCGTCCTTGCCACTAGGGGGCGAAAACGCGTTTTCTCAGAGCTGTTAGGAGGCAGGAAGGATCTGATTGGTTGAGTGAAACCGCGTTGGGTGGAGCTAAAACGGTTGATTCGAAGCCATTCATAAACTTGGAACAACAGTGGATGGGGCTAAAATAAATGGTCAATTCATAGCAGTTAAAGTCCTAAAATAGGAATTCTGTTCAAAATAGTAAACAGCCAGGGGTTTTTTTCTTTCAACCTAGAAGACATGATGATGTTTGAAGGTTAGAAGTCTTTTTACATACTTTACTTAGATAGCTAAAAGGCTAGTAACATGAAAGCTAGCTAGCTAGCTAGCTAACACTAGTTAGACAGTTTGTTTAAGCTAGCAGCAAAA
The DNA here is from genome assembly GCA_008360985.2 of Macquaria ambigua. Taxonomy (NCBI): domain Eukaryota; kingdom Metazoa; phylum Chordata; class Actinopteri; order Centrarchiformes; family Percichthyidae; genus Macquaria; species Macquaria ambigua. The sequence continues at coordinate 31,789 of VMKM01003045.1, forward strand.
CATTAGCTAGCATGGCACACCTAACCCTAGCTTTTCCCTAGCTAGCAAAATCTTTTCTTTCCCAGACAAGAAAACAAGAAACGTTTGTTGTAAATGTACATGTTAGATTAGTTGTTATTTATCATCTTTGTGAAACTGCAGAATGTCAGAAGTTGACTGACAGGAATATATTACTAGCAGTGTCAACTGTAATGGTGTAGCCTGCAGGTGGAATGTGACCAATAATCTTTCTTAATATGGACAGAGGCCCCAGACTCCATAAAAGTGGCGTTTTATGGTTTTACCACACTTCAAAAAATAATAATGTGTTAATATATTATTAATATTATTAGCCTAAGTTTTATGACTGCCAGGGGAAGTGGGGTTGCCTACAGCAAAATCATCAAATTTGGGTGCAATAGCTTGGATAAGAACAGAAGAAGGAAATATTTTATTTATTAATTTTCAAAATGTCCTTATCAACATGGGGTTTGACCATGTTGTATTGTTGTAAAATGCGGTAGTCAGCAGGGATTTTATTTTGAAATGTTCGCCCGGTAGTCTCGTGTATCATTAGGTCTAACTTGTCTCCTGGTCGACAGGGAGCGGGGAGTTGGTGAACAGAGTGGATCAGAGTCGCTTTGGGGACTAGTGACCTTCTCCTACAGCTGTCCGGAGGAGAACTGCGGAGCCAGGAAGCATATGATCTGAGAAGGTATACCTGCTCTTTATTCACACACTGCACACATCTGCAAGACCAGCTTTTAGATCCGCGGCGGACCTTTTCTCTCCGCCGCACGCCGCTCCGCGCGTAGTTGTGCTGCTGATGGCGCACCGTGCAGACCTCACCTGTGCTCATTTCAATTAAGGGAAACTTCCGCTGCTTTTATTTACGATAAACTAAACGTGGTATGGGAATGATATGATATCTTATATGATTTTTCTCAGCGTCGGGTGGCTGTGCGTTCATTGAGTGTGCAACAACCGCTGCTTACTACTTACTGTATGTAGACTATAGGTTACCTTATAGTGAGAGTGATTGGTTCGGTACATGTAAGGAAATGACTCTTAAATGATCTTTAGTGATGCCCTAATGCAAGTTAAAAGCATGCAACAGTAAAACAACGGGGCTCGAAACTATAAAGAAGCTGACACAGGTTTATTATAGGAATTGGACATAAAATAGCCAGGTGTTTTAATGTCGCCATAAACTCACTACAGTGAGCTACAGTCACGCTGTAAGTCCCTGAGGGAATATTTAATTTTTATTGTAGTGATTTTTCTCAAGGTACACTGAGGAATGGCTGCTCTCAGCAGACCTATAATCCTAACTCTGTTTTTATTACCACAAGCATAGCTTGCCTCAACACTGACATGGTGAAAATGCCAAGTTGTAATTGACAGTCATATCAATAAATTATTGAAAATTGCCTGAAATTAAAAGTTGGCTGTAGCAGTAGTTGGAAACAAAAGGGTATATTTCTAAATCCTTACAGAGTCTTTTCTGAGACACATTAGATGCAGGTGTTCTAATGTTAATAAAAAGAAGGGATCATTTAAAAGTGTAAACCAATGGATGTCCGTTAGGAAAAGATTTGATCTAAATGCCTTAATATTCCAACATTATCTAGGATAACATGCTTATAAAGTGCCATATGGAGAATTTAAGTCCTCTCTCAGACTGTTTAAATCCCTTCATCTCCCCCCTCCTCTTCTCCCTTATCCTCCCTGCTCCTCTCTCATGCTCCCCTTTCCTCATTGCTCCTCCTGCTACTCTTTTCTCTCTCTGTCCTCCTCTCCCTATCTCCTCCAACCTCCCTCACACATTCCCCTTTCTTCACTTTCTCCTCTTCATCTCCTGCCTTTTCATTCTACATCCTTTCCCTCTCCTCCCTTTACCTCCTTCCTCTGTGCATCCTGTCCTCTTCCCTCCTCTCTCCTCTCTGACTTTTCATGTTTCATCTCCTGTTTTTCCCCCTTTCATCCTCCCTCTGCATCAGGTGTGCTGTGTCCTCCTGTCTGCTGCCACCAGGATGCAGTTCTCAGTCAGACTGAGCCTCTGCCTGCTGGGCTTTGTTCTCGTCTCTCTGTCCCCTCAGCCAGCGCGGGGCCAAGGTAAGTACCTCCACTAGCCTGCTTTCCACTCAAGGGCCAACAGAGCCAACAAGGCCAATAAGGGGTTTACCACACAGCTACATGGGACCAAACATGGCCAAGCTGGGCCTTTTTATAAAAGGGCCAACAGGGCTATCATTGTGTTTCCCAATGGTACCCCACAGGGCAAGCCATAGCCTTTAAACCCAGTGCTAAACTGTTAGGACTTTCCACAGTGGCACCATTTAGAGCTAGAAACTGGGCTAGCTGATGACATCCCTAAACAAGGATAACTTGGGATCATTATAGGGCCATGCAAGGCCCTGTGGGAATTCCTATTCAGTGTCCTCATTGAAGCCCACGTTTTAGTGGTTGTTGCCATGATGACTGTTATCTTCAATACAGTTTTCTTCAACAACGGCAACCTGGGGCTCAACTTTGAGGCCAAACAAGACTTTCTACCACAGAGCAAAACAGGGCTTCCTAGGGCTTCCCATTATGGTGCTTAGTAGGGTTTCCTAGGCTTCCCATTATGGTGCTTAGCAGGGTTTCCTAGGGCTTTCCATTGTGGTGTCAAACAGGGCCAACCAGGGCTTCCCATATCAGGACCAGACAAGGCTATGAACAGCCTATTTTCCTCATTTACTTGAAAAAATAATTGGTTGTTCCTGGGGTGGGAAATTAACTTTTTAAAATGTGAACATCTACCAGCCACTGACAGATACATGTTCAAATTCACCAGCCACTCAATAGTAAATCATTATTTTGTGTCTGAAGTCTGCCAGCCACTTTCATATTTTACCAGCATTTTGCTGGTAGCTGGTGCTAATTTCCCGCCCTTGTTCCCATAATGGGGCCAACAGGGCTAGAAATCATTCACCACTTATAATAAAGACTGTAAGCTCATTGCTGGCTCGGTAAACCTCAGTGTGGCCCCGTTGTGGAAATACAGGTATCATCCTTTGCATTCACCGTTTTATTCAGCAGGTTAAATTCTGAATGTCAGTATGTTGCAATTGTGATGTGCAGCTTTGCTCCAAAGAAATTTTTATAACTTTTATTTGATTTATCCATTTAATGTGCATTTACCCACATGTCTGTCTCAAAGGGAAAAGCCTTGATGCCAAAAACATAATGAGAAAATGTGTTTTACTGTCTGCTAGGCAAACTGGTTTGCTGTGGCACGTTGTCACCTCTGTAATTAATCCGCACGTGTTTAACATATTTATTTAGCAGCATTTATTTGGCTAAGTGTTCAAAGGGCATTCTAATGACAGATTTCTGTGTAACTCAGGTTACAGATTTGAAATCACTAATCCCCAGTCTTATTTTTGAAATTAAAAAAGATTTGTGCTTAACGTGCGTATTGACTTACTAACTTTGCGTAAAGCAGTTTATTGATAAACTTTTGGTCCTATACATCTGTCACAGTGTGTTTTACCAGAGCCTCACTGTCTGTAAGACATGAGCTCTTCATGTAATTATGTTTTCTTTGACATCGTCTCTCACCCTGTTTAACTCATTTAACGTATTTAGCAATTAACACATACCTCACTCGTTACCTCATTAACAGAGAGATGAGTCTCCTTAATATCATTATCATCATTAACAATTTTTTACACTCCTTTTTACCAAGTTGACCTCCTCTCTAGGGATGCAAATACTTGATTGATTCATGATGTGTCTTAAATTAGCTGTGCTGAGTGAGTTTTTACCTTATTATACAGAAGCTCTGACCGTGGATCTAAGATAAGGTTTTGTATGTTTTCAATTTAAATGTGTTGGGTGTCACATCTGGTATGAGAGTGTGGGGGAAAAAAAGGAACACACTAAAAGATTGATGTTGTGCTTTGAGCAGTACGTATGCTGCACCCAAACACATTTAGCATCTGCCAACTTTCAAAGGTTGTTGGCAGTGTTGAACTTGAAACAGGGCTAAACCTGTTCAGTACCGCGGTGGAGAACCAAAGCCTGCTGACATAGAGCCATAACCATAAAGTCAGTGGTTGGGCTGATGCTGTGCCATACCATAATAACAGATTAGAGTTTAAAAGGTCAGCATGCAAGCTAATTAGCTAACCTAGAAAACTATACCAGAAGTTCCTTTCAGACTGTGAGGAGTTACCCCTTTGTCAGTTGCCTAGGGACACTGGTGTTCTGTACTTTGATTGGCCGGCAGCAGGGCACAACTCTGCTATACTGGCAATGTCTGTGCAGACCCTTTACCATACAGGACGTTTTACTGTATCTACATGCTCTTATCCCATTACATAATATTTTAACTAGTAAGCTTAACTTCTAAGCTTAACAGAGAGGCAATGCTTGTCAATATAATATTTATAAATTTCAGGTTTTTTGGCCCATACTGGGTAATCCAATTTTGAAGCTGATGTTTTTTAAAATTGATATCTTTGTACACTTGTGTAATGTTGCTAAATTAGATTAGGATTAGGGCTGCTACTAAGGATTGTTTTCATTATTGATAAATCTGCAAATTATTTCTTAATGGATAAATCATTTTGTCCATAATGTCATTGTGAAAAATGCCCATCACAATTTCCTATAGCCCAAGGTGATGTCTTTAAATTGCTTGTTTTGTCCAACCAACACTCCACCAACACCAAAACCTAAAGATATTTAGTTTATTATCAATGAAGACACAGAAAAGCAGAAAATCATCCTCCTCCAATTGAGAAGCTGGAATCAGCGAATATTTGGCTTTTTTTTTTTGCCTTTTTTTATTGGATAGTGACAGGAAAGGATGTGAGAGAGAGGGGATGACATGCAGAAAGCCTTACATGCTCTACCAGGTGAGCTACCGGGGAGCCCATATTTGGTATTATTACTTAAAAAATGAGCTAAGCGATAAGTCGATTATAAAAACAGTTGCAATGTTTTTTCTGTAGATTGACTAATCAATTAATTGCCCGATCGTCTCAGTTCTACCTCCAAGAAATGTTTACCAGTCAGTCTGCAGCCATAATTGGCCCAGTAAAGGTACAGCTTGACATTTGTGCAACAGAGTAAATGTGTCACAATAAGGACACTTGCTAGGTTTTGGCCAGAGTGTGAGGAAAACTGAAAGCAACCCCAGCATTCCTCAGTGAAGAGGCCATAGTGTGCTAGCCTCGGCTACACCAGTGACCCAGGAAGAGCTGTGGAGTTACGATCAGCTTGGAGAGCTTCCACTGAGAAACTCCTCAGCTGTGTGTCTGTTAGTTTCAGAGGAGTCAGATAAGGTGAGAAGTTTTTCAGCAACGGCACATAAAATGAAAAGCTGACGGACAGATAAATAGACTTCATGCTGATCCATGAGCACAACCCTTTACCAACAAGTCAAGAGACGTGAAACAAAGAAACCTTCTTCTTCATTTTGGTGTTTAACCTTTCTGTTTACCAAGTTTACCTTTTATTAAGTGATTACTTAGTCATGTCCTGAATTACTCTCTAACCCAACACCTGTCATGAAATCCCCATTTAAAAGGTCAAAGAATGATTTCAGTGGCTTAGCTCAGGCTTTGTCGAGCCTTCTCATGTTTTCCCTGCCTGCAGAAATAATGGAAGAAGTATCTGCAGGTTTCTGTACCTGGAGGGGAAACGGGAGGGGAATGTGGTCAAATGTCAGTTGTTGTACTTTTTCTAGGTGACGTCTTGTTTCAGAGAGGTACTGACATTCCAGTGAATGTAATCAGAAGCTGCGGGGATGGAAGTGGAAATTGTCAGCGTATGAAATAGAAAAATAATTGGATCTCCAAATTACTCACACATTTTGACATGAAGAGGATACACATGTTGGATTTTTTCCCCACCAGTGTTTTACCCATTTTACCATCCTCCCATACCTGAAACCCTGAAAACTTTAGCTCTAGTTTGCTCTGGATGGACAGCGCCCTGTATCTGGGAAAATACCATGTGCAGTGTAGTAAATATACAGATCTGTGAAGTTTAATATGATAATGATTCATTGATGTTGTAATGCTCTGTGTAGCATCTTTAAGAGAGTCTGCTTTTGGAAGCGTGGGTCTTGGAGTCTTTTATAAAAGACATGTTTGGAAACTAAAAGCTTCCTACTCACAGACGAGAGTTTTACCGTTTTATATACTCAGCTCAGTCCCTTCATCTAATAATGTCCCCTGGATTCTCCTGCTCTCACTGATAATTTAAAATGCACTCAAAACTTTGCGCGTCTAACTTGCTGCAAAACTCCCGCTGGGTGTGATGGACAACTCTCCAACCCTCGGTAGCAGTCGGCTCTGCTGTTTGCGCAAGATTCTTCATGAAAAATAGATGAGAATTAAGTTCTCATCTCTACAGGCGAGGCCTTTTGTCTTCAGCAGGCTGTTTGCTTAGCATCCAATACTTGTCTCTGCGTGAGAAAACAATCTCACAGAGAAGATCCATGGCTCTCTGCGTGTGTGTGTGTGTGTGTGTGTGTGTGTGTGTGCGTGTGCGTGTGCTGCAAAGGAACCGGCAGGTTTTCTTAAGAGGCGTGAGAAAAAACAACCACCAAAGCTACATGGAATAAGATTCACTGAGATTTTTACGTGCAAACACAAGAACACACTTGCCTCCACTTGCGGACAAACATTCATAATTCATGCACATGTAGATGCACGCACACAGGTACACACAACACACGCAAACACACAATCAACACATTTCAACTACACGACAAACTGAGAGGTGCGAGATTTGCTTCTCGAATCATTTGGGATTTGAGCAGCTCTCTCCAGACAAGAGAATGTCCTTTGTTTCCGAGACAGAGAGCTAAACCCTGAGCCAAAATCCCATGCAGCCCTCATTCTCATTCCCAGGTTGGTGAGATATTCCTTATGTGTGTTTGTATATAAATATATTTGCCTGCTGTTGAATGCGCCGGCTTCACATTCTCTCCATTGAAATCAGGATGATCCTTCCTGTGCTGAACTCCAGTTTCTTTGCATACCTACATGAGTAGTTTTCTGCAGATAATGACATGCATAAAGAGGCGGTTCACTCAGAACACAGCAGAGGTGTTTGGTGATAGGTCTTATCAGCTTGACTAAATCCTGCACTGTGGAGAAAGCTGCAGGGGAGTGGATAAATCAGTTCAGAAAAGCTAAAGAAAACAACCACTTTCTCTTCAAATTTGTGTCATTTTCAACAAAGCAGTCTTTTTACCTTGGGCAGCACATTACCAAAAACTAATGTTAGTGTACAAATATCCATACATTTTGTTATTACCACGTGTCATGGAGAGACAACATGTATGCATGTTGTCCCAAACAGACACACAGCAATAAAAATTCCTTCTAAAAGGTGCATTTTCCAATATGTCAATATGTTTTTCTCATTTTTTGTTTTGGGTGAACCATCCCTTTAAGCATCTTGTTTATTGCGCTTCAGAGCATCAGAGCTCTACCAGGCGTCAATCACAGTGTAGGTATTTAAAGATGTCGGCGGCAGCAGATGGCTCACCTCATAATGAGGACACAAACACACGAACGAGTTTGTGGGTTTCATATTTTATTTTCCACCCCCTGGCTTTTCTTTTTTTTTTGTTTTTGTTTTTTTTTTTTTTTTTACAGTTAACCAAATTAGATGTGGGAATGTGTTGCTTCTAGATACATATTTATTATCTGGGATTTGGCTCTGCCGTTGTAAAAATGTTGGGGTGTTGTGGTTGTCGACCCTGGAAATGTGGTTTTTGGCATTGCAATGCTTTACAATGGCCTTATTCCAGTGTTTGAACCTGTTTCTTAATGTGAAAACACAACAACAACAGTGCGTAGAGGCAGAGTGAAATATGACTTGATGAATACTCTTGTTTACAAGGGAAAAAGTTTCACTAACACAGTGTTGTTGACTTTTCTGAAGGTTTGTACACAGGTAGAGGTCATTGTAAAGTGTATTTGGATACTGTGCAGCCCAGTGGATCTAGTCACTCTGTGTTGTACATCTAAACACTCCTGCTTAGGACAGGAGAGGAATAGTAAACAGATGCTATTCCAGTGCCTTTCCCTTTGGTGCCCTTTGTTCTTTTTCTCCTTGCAGTTAAAAGGAAGTCACATTCACTCCTTTTTCTCACCCTCGTCTTACCCCTGACGACAATTTCAAAGCACAGAGACGCAGAAAGACAAGAAAGGAACGAAATGAGATCAGCACAGGGAGGGATCAGATAGTAAGGGTAAGACATAGGGATGAGAGACGAGGAGATGGAGAGAGAGTGTAAGCTTGAGAAAATGAATATAAAGGAAGTATACAGAGAGAGAAGTGGGGGGTAGGCCTCTAGGCGGCTGACAGGACCAACAACTAATCAGGAGGAGAGGCAGGGGCGTCGCTTTGATGTAAGTGGAACACAGAAGAAGACCTGTCGTATCCCCACAGAGAGAGGCACAATGCAGGCTCGTCAATAGATGAGGAAGAGGAGGATGAGGATGAGGAGGAGAGTGGGACTTTGCTTTTTAATGTGACATCTGTGCAAGCTAATCTCTCTGATGTGTATCCTCCCGCTTGGATGAGATACAATTTATCCGTCTTTGTTTTTTTCCTTTCCTAACTGTTTAAAAACACAGATGGAGCGACTGCCATGACTCTGGAGGGAGTTCACTTTAACTTAACTCAGTCACAGTTGTTTTTCGTGCTGAGCGGTTGAACGACCGTGCAGCAGTAAAACAGAGGGAGAGCAGATTCTGTGAAACCTGCAGCTCTGTAAAACATCCTCCTGACTGTTTGTGACTACATAACAACATTTTTGTCACTTTTTAAGCACAACATCTGTTGTGTTATTGAAAAGCAAACACACATCTGTTGGAAATGTAATCAAAATTTTAAACCTATTCAGTTTGCGTTAAATTGGTCTTTTTATTATCAACTATTAACTGAACAAAATTGAACTCCATCCATTGTTATGGGTGTAATCCACTAATACACACTGATGACAGTAGTTTTTCTAATAATGAGATAAAAGTATTGGAGGGATGGACGGTGCATGACAGGGATCTTTTATTCATACATTCATCATTCAAATATTTACAGTATATTTTAAACTGACAGTTATTGTGTAAAGCGGTTTATCTTGTTGTTTCTCTGTCCAGTCTCATCGCCGCGGAGATTTCGTGCCAAAATCCTGAGCCCCACCAAGCTGCATGTGTCATGGAAAGAGCCAAAAGGAGAGTTTGAAAGCTACAAGGTCATTTACACCACGCGACCAGGTAAGATCCAGCACTGACCTGGAGACGTGGTCTTAAAAACACCTATGTTTGTATTTCAGAAATGTTGCTTTACTGGAACTTTTATCATGACTCTCCTTACACTGTATTTCCAACATTGATACATTCACTTTGAAGATAGAGGGAAGACAGGTTCTGTTTTCAATCCAGACTGTTTGTAACATAAAGAGAACTTTCACTACAAAACAAACAGATTTCGTTGTAATCTGGTGGACTGATGGCCCTTAGGATCTGTTAAGATTTCCATGAGGATCCAGATGTAGGTTTTCTGGTTCTTTAGCAGCGAGTATTCTGCTAAAGAATGTGATGGGACCTTACATCACATATTTACCAGGTGCTCCCAAAATAAAGGAATGATAAATTCAGTCAAGGTGAGGTTTGCCTAAAAATTTCATCCGTTTTTTCTTCACTTAATTAATATTTTTCCAATTTGGCACGTGTGAATGACGTGTTTGTCTGTAGTGAGAGCTGACAGCAAACTTGGCAAAATTGAACATCACGTTTCACATCCCTGCTTCACCAATGATTCATTCCTAAAAAAACAAGCTGCAAAAGATCAGAAGAGCAGAAAATTAAACCCAGACGACAAAACTGTTTGCTTTGAGTCTTCAGCTTTGCGAACTGGAGGATTGTTCAGAGCTGGTGGAGCTTTGCTCCCTGCAGAAACCTTCTAGTTTAAACTTGATTTATCCAGGGAAATCTCACAAGGAATTCACACTCTTGTCCTGTACAGTCGTGCCTGGTGTTCACACAGTTACCCACATTCACACCTGGAAGCTGAGCAGCACAATCTGTGATGGATTGGTTGTCTAGTGCCTTGCTCAAGGGCTGCTCAGCAGTAATTGCCACATGATGATGCATCATTAAAGAAGAGCCTCCATCAGTATTTGTAGTTAAAAGCTGCACCAGTGTGGTACCCAGGCGACATGAGGGGATTTGTTGTAAAATGACAAACAGAATGCAGGTTGATACAGTTTCTGTCGGTTCACAAATCAAGTTAACTATGTGGCGTTTGTCATTTGCTGGTGGGACAAAAATTCTAGTTATGCACAGAAGAGCACAGTAGTTGGACCTCTTCCCCTGAGGGAGAACAAATCAACCTTTTTATGTGTGTTTCACCTGCATGCTGCTTCATAATTCACTCTGCAGAGAAAGAGACACGTAACCACACACAGGCTCTGATATATCTTATACCAGGGCTGTTCAGGTGCCCACTGTGGAAACCGGCGGTTGATTGCAGCAGACACCTTTGGATTTATTGATGAAGGCTTCAACAAGTTTGTTTTCCACAAGTTTGTGAAAATACTTGAGGCCATTGAAAGTTGGTGTGGCAAGGCTCAGCATGTCAGTGTGGAGCTCAGCTTGGCTCTAGAGTGTTGTTAATGGGCATGGAAGTTATTCTGCAAGTGGTTGGATTCACTTCAGGTGTTATTTCAAGTGGGGTTAGGAGTAGATTAGTGAGCAGTGCTTCCCCTCAACACCAATTCCTCTGACATTTAAATCAATGAGGGTATGAGACTAAATATTAGAACCATCTTTCAGTATAATCCAATACAGTCCAACAGCAGCACAAAGTACAACCTCTAAAATGACCATAAAGTTAAATCAACACCTTCTAAAACACTTTGAACAAATATTAAACAGTGTAACTTTCATGAAGGTAGGATTTATTTGAAGGGCTAGCCTGCATTCGCTTTAGCCAGGTGTACGTAATAAACTGAGTGTAAACTGACACCACAACTCCTTGTAGGCTTACGCCATCACTGTCAGTCTCAACAACAGTACAGAAGGTTTATTGCAGCACCTCACTGAGTTCAGCTACATGGAAACTGGTTTTAATATGGTTGGCTGCTGCTGTTCTCTTTGTCTGTGTTCTTTACTAAACAACGTAGACATTATGCTGAAGATTCTGTCATAGATTGACTGTAATTATAGTTATAAAGTGAGAGTACAGTGTATATGGTTCATAAGCTGCTCTGTGATTATAATCAGAAGGGGTATTACTCAGTTTGAAAACTGTGGCCAGTTTTTTATTGAGTGAAAACAGGTGCACTGCAGACGTTTTTACTGTTTGTGGGTGTGATGCGAAGCCATAAGCTTTCATTTTGTGTTGTATTGTAATTATAGTGTGATTAATTTATAGAGTGCATCATGTGACATCAGGGGAGCTGTTACTGAATGTTATGTGGGTCGGGCCACTGTGTTGGAAGTAAACATAACATTATAATTGTCTCCTCTCTTCCTTTATGACCTTTTCACTCCTGTTACAGTGTAATATGAGTATTTAACTTCCACCAGTTCGAATAGTTGGTTTTTGTGTTTTAAGGAAGAGAGGATAACCTTCACAGTCTCTTAGTCTTCTTCCAACATGGCGCCTTGGTCACTAACATAAACAGGTAGACATTTCTCAGTATGTTATTGAATTGTTTGGTTAAAAAATCCATTTGAAACTGTTTTGAAAGACATTTTTTAAATAATAAATATTTTTAGTATTGGTGCAGGTTGTTCTACCATGTTGAACTGTGACAGGCGTTTCATAGTTCATAGTTGTACCTGATGTTTTTTGTTTTATTTTTATTTTTGTAAAATCACTGGATTTCAAAGCTTGTATGGTCTAATTAAACACTGCTCAGTTTCCCTTTATAGTACTGACAAGTACATGGCAACACTTCCTCATGATTTAGGTTCATTTTAGGTGTTGCTCATTTGCATTTAGAAGTTAAAAATGGATGCAGAGAGAAGAAATAGAAGAGATAAAGCAGAAATGATAGTGTGTGTGTTTGTGCATGCAAACCTTGGAGAAGGAGTGTGTTGTTGTTATAGTCCTGCCCAGGTTTTTATTGCAGTCAGAGAAAGTAATGCACAGGCATGAGTAGCTGTAAAGATTGAAACACATTTGTTAGCGTTCTTCACTATTTTATCGTTACGATGAAATGTTTCTTAGAGGAATACTGCAGATTGAAAAGGCTGTACAGACCATACAGACACTGCTTTTCCCTTAAATTTCCTTTTTCCTTTCTGTTCTGAAGACAGAGTGCAGAGAGATATTTTAGTGCGGTGGGAAAAGGTGCAGCTGCATATACTGCTGTAAAAACGGTCCTGTACTTCTGTTACTGTCATGACGGAAAGCTTCAAGAATTCATTCTGTGAAGGACTTGTAATTATAGGACAGTTAAAAAGATTCCTAAAGTAAGTTGTGTGGCCCAGTAGGGGTCCCTCGGTGGGTTTGTGGATGCAGTTCAATTTCACTTTTATTTCACTCATTAGACACTAGATACTTGGTACAATAAAGGAAGTTTAGACTTTATAAGACAGACAGGTTACTGTTTTGATGGGTTCACATATTTTAAGAGTTTTACTCATTCAGAAATTCCTCACTGACAGGAAGGAAGAAAGTAATCATTTGTTCCTACTTTTTCAGCCCTGTCTGCAGTTAAAGTAATTTTCAAATTCCATACTAAATCATAACTAACTACTGATAATGATGTGATGAGCGAACTTTTGGAGCCACCACCATTGTCAAAAATTAAAGCCAAAGCAATCATGTTTTTGTTTAAATGCCTTTCTCACTAAAATGGGTTGAGTGTAACCATAAGGCCTAAAAATGATGGTGAATTGATTTCCTATTTAAAAAAACATTTCAAAACCTTTTTAATTTGTTCAGATCGACTTGTGGACTTCTTCCCTTTGTATGGTGCAGTTCTTCATACTGTATATGGCACATTACTGCCACCATCTGTCGATATGCATTACCGCCCTGAGCATTCGTGAACATGATTTATTAAGTTCAATAATGACGTTTTGACATCAGGTAATCAGGTACGTCTTTATCAGGTAATATTCAACATAGAACGTCCATATATAGACTTCACCTGATTCAACCTAGGTGTGAATCCCAGGTCGAACCCATGAATAATGTTAATATGTACATATCAATTACAATATTTACCAGATGAAACTCAGAAATCACTGGGATGCAATCAAATGCTGACATATTGACGTAATCGGCTCGACCTGGGAGTCACACCTGGGTTGAATCAGGTGAAGTCTGTGTTGAATATTTCCTGATGTAGATGAATAATGTCAAGTTAATGTACGTAATAAATCGTATTTTTGGGAGTATCTATTCAGTGTGCCGGCATCTTTTTTCTTGAGACTGGGAACATAACATTTTACCAGAGATACAGGCTTCCCAGGTTTAACCCACTTTATTTATTTTGTTTACCTCTACACCGCTGGACGCACCAATCCACTGTGGCCTGAAGTATGAAGGTGAAGTCAACCTCTGCCACTAGCGCTGCTGTCAACCAGCGGCGACATAAAGCTGTAGCTGTTGGTATGGCTTGGCCGTCTGTTTGATCACAGTAATGGAGAAAATGTCAGATAAGATGCAGTAAGCACAGGCAGCCATCCCCTGACACCGCCAGGGTGAGTCGAATGGATGGAGGGAATGACAGAGGAATACAAAGAGAGAGATGCTAGAGGGCAGGATGAGGGATGGAGCTGGAGAGGCATGGAGAGAGAGTAAATGGAAAGAGGGATGTTGGATATAGATAAATAAAAGGTAAAGCAGGGGGAGAGTTAGAGTGACAGATCCAGACAAAATCTGATCATCTGCATCTTCTGTCAAAGAACAGAAACACGTTGCTCTGGTTTCCTTTCTGGTGGCTAAGTTAAAGGTTTGTTTAATGTTTCTGGTACTGTGTGATGACATGTAAACGCAGGGAGTTCCCTTTAACCATTGGGAACCCTTCCTCTTTTGTCACACGATGTAAAAAATGCTTTTCAGTTTAACAGTAACGAGCGCTGTAGCCTCACTCGTGCTGGAAAGCTTTACTGCCTTTTCATATTCTTACAGATATATTGAAATTGGCTCGACATTTTATATGGCCTCATTTCTGATGCCCACACAGCTCGCTTTGCAACATGTTGCCTTTGGCTAGTGCTTAGTTTTGAAGAAAAGGAGAAAAAAAATCACATTTAAAGAGTTACTGGAAGTGCAGGGATGGCTGTGTGCCTTCTGGGCGGAGTGAGGGAGGTGAATGACGGGGACGATCATCTTCTCGCTGTAGGCTGCTGGTATCAGCATGAGTTGTAATGAAGGTGGAAAAGCAGTGACGGAGCGGTAGTTAATTTTCTTAACAGCGGGGAGTCTTTTTAGAGCTCTGCTGGATGGTTTCAGTGAGGTTTTCTTTTCCTGGTTGAAGTCAAGACATGTCTCTCACTCTGTCATGGGCTGCGGTCGAATTGTCAAAAAAATGACGTTCTGTGTCTTCTCCTAAACACTTTTCCTTGACCTTGATGGAAAATGTCATCGAGGACAGATGTGAAGGAGAACTCATAAGGACTCAGGAAAAGACAGAATCCCACTGCACTCACACTAGGCTATATAATTATGTGACGGTGGATGTTAATGACGTGGGTCTGCCGTGGTCGCTTTAAATGTTTCTGCCGCAAGGAATTGTGGGTCGGCATTATCTCCTTTCCTTTGGTAAGGATGGTCCAGTGTACTCTATGCTAAAGGAGATAAGAAAGAAAGCACTGAAGCACCTTTCCTTAGCATTTAGAGAAGTCGACCAGCTCTCATCACGGCTGCCACTCAGAGACTTCTGGGTCATTTCACTCAGTTAGAAACCTTCCTGAGCAAAACAGACTATTCCACTGCAGCCATAGTTTAAAAACATACAGAACATACACATTTAAGTTTTTACTTCCAGCTGTATTGTATAAACATGTGTAAAAAAATGTCTTAATTGTAGAAGCTGTCATTCAAGCCTTTATGGAACGATTTCCTGTTTTTAAAAAGTGCGATAGCATGTTGGTGTGTTGACAGTCATTTTGTAGGAGCAGATGGTGGAAAGTAGATTTTTGAATCAATTATTTTTACATGAAGAAATTGGCTTTGATAACTGACAATTTAAGAAGATTTATTGATCCCAACTGGAACATTTGTTCTGTAGCAGCAGCAAAAGCAAAAGAACTGAGCAGGAGGCAAAATGACAAGTTGAATTCAATCATACAAAAAAAGTAATGGCATTTTTCTTTCATTACAAACTCTTAAAACTAATTTGCATGTGATGATCTTGGAGTTCTCAGTCAATATCTGTTGAAAAGATGGACTCTCTCTCAAAGCCAGGAGACAGAAACCTACGCTTCGCAGTCAGTCTGTAAACTGCTCACTTCTGCTACGACAGCAAAGCACATTTGGCAGGATTAGATGCTGAATACATATCTTTTATTTGATTGATATATTTGATCTCTATTTATACTCATTACATTTTTGTTCATATTCTTGGTTTTATACCTTTTACTGTTTGTTCTTATTTGTTTTCCCTCCGGTCTTTGCTGCTGTGATGAGCTGTCGCCCCCGCAGGCATTAATAAAGTTAATCTTTCCTCTCCTCGGTTTGTGCTGCCAGAGGGCTTCTAAATGTTCGTCTTCTTTTCTGGCCAGCGATCTTGTCACTTTTAAATGCAACTGAAGACATTTCCACATATTTGGAAATAATTTGAGGCTATTTGAGAACTCAGAGAGGTGTGTAGTAGGTGTGTACAGTTCACATACATAATGATAGTCTGGTATGATGGTTTGAGAGACTGTTCGATAACTGAAGGGCATTGTCCTTAGGGCATTATTACAAGCGTCTTCATCAGCAGCCATTTGCTCTGCTGAAGTGTCCTTGAACAAGACACTGAGCCCCACCTGCCCACACACTATAATTACCTTAAAAATCAAGGATATAGGAAAGGACCCATTTATACAGTATATACAGTATTACTTATAGTCCTTACCTTGTTAAAGAGCAGTTAGCAGACCTGAGTTGTAAAAGCATTTGCAAAAACCTTTTAGTGGTTTGTTGCAGTTGAATTGAGGTGCAGTAGATGATGATTCATGTGCCTGCAGATGTATGTCTGTCACAAGTCAAACTGTCTTTATGTTACATTGCAGACAGTGTAACATAAAGACACACACTCTCTCTCTCTCTCTCTGTCTCTCTCTCTCTCTCTCTCTCTCTCTCTCTCTCTCTCTCTCTACACTCTCTCTCTCTCTC
>VMKM01003046.1:0-48105 GCA_008360985.2 Macquaria ambigua
TTAAAGGCAGAGATACGTATGTCAAATATCTCTCTTTTTTCTTCTTGTAAAACAGTAAAAAGATTTTGGATGACACAATCTGCACTTCGAAGCGTAAATGTATCCAATTAAAAAGGATTTGGGGTGCCCAAGTAACCACAGTGGATCTCATTAGCTTGTGTGTAGCAGCTAGCTGAACAATATCATGGGTCAGAAGTGTTCTGGATATCAGTTAGCAAAACGTTTCCAAAAGTGCATTGTTATGGTCTAATTTAATCATTGTTTCTCATCTTCCTCCTTATGATCTAACAACATGGGAGAAGGAAGTGTGAAGAAAAATAGTCCTCTACAGTTCCAGATCACTGTGGTTGAACTCCATGCTCGCCAAGTTGCGACTACTTACACGTTATGGAAGCCAAAAGAAGCTAAAGATGCTCTACCTGCCATTTCACTTAGTCTTTAAAACACCTGAATTATGTAAGGCCTTCCAAACCTTGATTTTGACCCAAAGATTTTGATTAGGGTGCATGTAGCATACCCTATCTGCATTTCCTAGCTTTACTATACTGTATGATGCGAAGTAGTTGGGCATAATTGCCTTAAACCTGAACCTGTGAAGTTAAAAGTTACAAACTGAAATATTATTTGTTTAAATTGTTGTTATACTTTATTAATTAACATTAGCCAAAAGGCCATCCACGGGCTACAGCAGTCTGGCAGCTAGGCTCTACTTCGTTAGCCTTTCAAGCTTAGAAGACAGCTAACAGCAAAAAAAAGTTAAACAAAGGTAACAGATATGTTCTATTCATTATTTAACTATCAAATTAAGAATTTCAGCATTGTATCTTACATCTGTAAACATCTGTTTATCAACATCTGTATACCTGATATCCATTTTGTTGTATGGTGCAATATTCCAACATTAAAAAAAAAGTACAAAAACGTTCTCCTGCAGTGCTTCATCTACACAAATCTAGCATATCAGAATTCACCCACACACACCCACACACACACACACACAGGCCCGTGTCTGGACAAATTGGAGCTGAGTATGGTCTGAGTCAGAGAAGGC
This sequence comes from Macquaria ambigua, assembly GCA_008360985.2. Lineage (NCBI taxonomy): Eukaryota > Metazoa > Chordata > Actinopteri > Centrarchiformes > Percichthyidae > Macquaria > Macquaria ambigua. The sequence goes on from VMKM01003046.1 coordinate 1,052, forward strand.
AGGGGCGAGTTGGCTACCGGGGTCTGCTCTGCTTACAGCCTAAATGCTTCTGATAGACCTCGCTTGAAAAACGACATGGTGTTGAAGCAGTGGAAATCAAGAGCTGCTGGCACAACGTGTTGTTTTAACCGTCAGGCAGGGGGGAAGGAGCGGAGGGAGGACCACTAAGAGCAGAATGTTCCTCTTTCTGTATTGATAGATGGATGTTACCTCTCGCAATTCATCTAGCTCTTGTAAAACACTCACAGAGACAAATTGGGGAGAGCCAGCATTGAAAGTGTTCCAGTCCTGTCTTCTCCTTTCTTCTTCCTCCTTCTCCTGCCCTTTGCTTCCATCTTTTCCGTGTTACTACATATTTGCCCTACAGAGGGAATATATGTGGTCCTGTACTTTCAGACTTGTTGACGTAAGTGTTTTTCGCTTTTCTGGCCAATTTAACAAATCCCAAAGGCGATCTTAGAAAATTGCTTTCTAGTATGAAGTGCTCTATTTAATGTATTTTTCTGATTTGCCACTCAACAATTACAACATCTAATTTCTGACAATGTCTCCCTCTCAAACATAATCATCATGCACTTACATAATTGGCTTGTGCTCTGTTTTCTGCCAGACGTGGTCTTTCTTTGTCTTGATGTTTCGGGCACTCATCTATCTAATAAAGCACAAACACAGTTAAAAAAGACCTCAGAATCGTGTCATTTCTCCACTCATCTCACCTTTCACTCTCTGTCGTGAAACCAGTCCACCCACATCTCTATTTCTCCCCGACTCCAAGGTGATGAGAGCTGTGATTGATCAGCTTTTCCAGCAGGAAATGAGAGGGCATCTCTCAGAGGCCTGTTTAAACAGCAAGTTATACGGTTACGGAGTTGTTCCAGGACAGCCTTTCACGTGATGGGCCAACCTGCGTTGCTTACCCAACCGACGTGAGTCATAGTTCCCTACCAGGTCCTCATCTCTGAGGTGTTCCTTGCATGCAAGTGTGTGCATGTGCGAGGAAACATTAAGTGTAATTTGTGTATGTTTGCTTGCACTGCTGTGTTTTTGTCTTTGCACGTACACCAGTTTTGAACCGTGTGCTACTTGTATGATGCTGACAGACGTATGCCAAATCTCCCTGGCAATTGTGGCAATTTAAGATCATGACATTGTTGTTAATTAACACCGTTTTTAAAATGATATAGCTTTATTAACCACCTTTAGCTTGAAAATGGCAAAGGTTTATGTGTTTATCTCAATTCTGAACTGCTGAAGTGGTTGGAAGATTTTGGAGGAGGATGCAATTAAATTTGTGTAATCAATATAAAGGTTTGATTTAAACCTAAAATAACCGATCTTTTTGGCGACTTGGGGCCAGCGGAAACAAGCTGTAAGCACAACATTGACATATTATCACCGTTTAAGTTGATATGGCGAAATTCTTTAACAGTTTCCTATTTACACATCCAGCAGACACTGAGCAACTTTTTCACTGAAAACAGCTGCCTGCTGCGGCCACAAAAAATGATGATGAGAACTGTTGTGACTCAACCAAAATAGTGAGTTAAAAGATGCTAAAACCACCTGTAGAATTAGGGGGAACTGCATAATCATGTGATACGTATACAAGTGACATCATTCACATTACATGTAGCCATTTGATCCATTGCTATTATAAAAATATTGATGAGAGCAGCTTTAAGACTTTAATGGGACACCAATGCCAGTACTTGAACCTGAAGCAGCTATTTTATTCCAGGTGTCAGCATCTTTACATTTTCAACCTCTCACAGTATCATTCTCATCAGGGTGGAAAAGCATCTGAAACAACAGTAACGTCATCATGGGACAGTTAAACTCTGAACCGAATCCCAGATTTATACATTTGTGGGTGAGCAGCTCCTGAAGCAGTTTTCATTGCAGGATTTTCAGATGAAACAAACCAAAGGCTATAACATGATGTCCTGATCTTCGTCATACCAGACAAATGACAGGACGGTAGAGGGCACTGACAGGCTGATATCAGATTTTGAGGAAAAGCTCAGTATCGGCCAGTGTATTGGCAAACTAATATATTAGTCTAACCTGAGTGTCTGGTTGTACTCTTCATGATAAATGAGTTTTAGACGAGAAATAACCAATATTTGCGGCCAGTTGGCTTCCCCCTTTAATTAATCAAGGGAAGTTCCCTGGAAAGAAAAATTAAAAATAGTCATTTGTGTCCAAGTTTACTATTCTGCCCATTTACTCTTGCAACAGGGAGTATTGAGCTGAAACTTTTCAGGACTGCTAATTCACAGCGATTGTACTTTTCTCTCACACAGGTCTTGATGAAGCAAAAAAATAGGTTGCTGCTGTTCCATACACTAAGAATGTGGTTTGAGATCCTGCTACGGCTGCTGAGGCAGCATTGTTACTGTCTGGCTCAACTCATCTGCCACGATGATACATGCGTATTGTTAATTAAAAGGAATCCACACACACACACACACACACACACACACACACACACACACATCCGAACTGAGGAGAAAATTTAACCAGAGCGATTAGGGTCTGGACATTCCCGGCATCCACATTAACAGCGGCCCCAGAACACACTTCATCTTGACAATTACAAGCTCAGAAAAAAAAAAAAAAACCTGACAGAAGAGGAGACAGGAAAAGAGCAACGGTGAAAAGGAGTTTCTTTGTTTTAATTCAAACCAGACTTCCATGATATCTGCAGCCTGTTTGCGGCCGGTTCCACCTCTGAGGCAGAGCCGGCTCAGCACAGGATACTGGGGAAATGAAACCCGCAGTATTAGTCTCCCCAACACTGCATATTAATCAGCATTTAATAAAAGGAAAATAAATTGCCCTCCACTCCAAATATTATGAGTGTGAAGCTACCTTTATTTTCATTTCACTGCAGGTTTTTCCTCAAAAACTCTAAAATAAACAGCCCTGGTGAAAGAAGGAGGGAAGGGATGGAGACGTATGACTGGGGATTAATGTACATGTGTGTGTGTAAAAAAGAAAATCTGAAATTAAATAAACAGAAGTTGATGAGGAGAGGGCCCTTGTCAGGCCTCGCCTCGCCTTGTTCAGGTTAGAAACTATGGTGGTTATTACTCCAGATCGATGTTTAAGGACACAAAGTTTCCATGTTAGAGTAGTGGCTACCTTCAAACCAGACTTCCATGATATCTGCAGCCTGTTTGCGGCCGGTTCCACCTCTGAGGCAGAGCCGGCTCAGCACAGGATACTGGGGAAATGAAACCCGCAGTATTAGTCTCCCCAACACTGCATATTAATCAGCATTTAATAAAAGGAAAATAAATTGCCCTCCACTCCAAATATTATGAGTGTGAAGCTACCTTTATTTTCATTTCACTGCAGGTTTTTCCTCAAAAACTCTAAAATAAACAGCCCTGGTGAAAGAAGGAGGGAAGGGATGGAGACGTATGACTGGGGATTAATGTACATGTGTGTGTGTAAAAAAGAAAATCTGAAATTAAATAAACAGAAGTTGATGAGGAGAGGGCCCTTGTCAGGCCTCGCCTCGCCTTGTTCAGGTTAGAAACTATGGTGGTTATTACTCCAGATCGATGTTTAAGGACACAAAGTTTCCATGTTAGAGTAGTGGCTACCTTCCAAAGGGTCTCCTTTTCAACATATGGGATTAAAACAAACATGGAAATCACCCCTGAAAATGATTACATGGATTGAATATGCCATTGCTGAATGTAAAACTGTGATTAAGTTGTCAGTACAGATTTCAGGCCCATTTCTAGTGGCCAGTAAACCTCTCTGTTTATTTACAAAAACAAATGTATTCATGTCTGTATTCGGATGATGCCGCAAGTATATGTGACTTATACTAAAGTTGGTATAAATCTTCTGTACTGCTTAATTTTCTTATACTCCTCACACGTATAAGCTGCCTACAAAATATAAAAAATTACATTTATAAGATTATATTTTAACCATACCTAAATTAATAGAATATATAGCACGACAACCCCAGCCTTAAAAGCTGTGTAACTGTTTATGGTCCAGGTGGGAACGAATAGTGGAAATATAACAGGAGGCCGTAGCATTGGGAACTACATTGGGCCATATTGCATGTTGTGTATATAACGGGAGGAGGCCCAGGTGAATGTGAAGTTGGTCTGAAATTTTTATGATTGAAAAATTTAAAAGTAAATGACAAAAAAAAAAAAAAAAGAGTAATAGGTCATTGGGACATATTGCAACAAGTCCTCCAATGTGAAAGACAGAATAGGTAATTTATCAATGACTCTCAAAACAATATATATAGGCGTACCGGACCTTCGTTGTCATGGTAACAATAATAAACGTGGTTAACGTTGTGAAGTGGTCGCAGTTTGGTTTAGGAAAAGATCACGGTTTGGGTTAACATAACTATTAGTTACCTAAGTTAAGTTACGTAATTGTCCTCCAACCTAAACGACAGAATAGGTTGTTTGTCAATGACTCCCAAAATGACATATATTCGTTGTCATGGTAACAGTAATAATCACATGGTTAACGTTGTGAAGCTGTCGCAGTGTGGTTAGGTTTAGGAAAAGATCATAGTTTCGGGTTAAAATTACGCAAGTTAAGTTTCATACGGAAGTTAAAATAATTCAGTGTTGACATTTGGTTTCACATGGGACATGAACAGTGGTATCCTGGGTGAAAGTCCTGTGTTGCTAGCCCCATCAATCCATCCATAATATAAATCTTGTGAAAACTGATGAAAAGTTATTGAGGATGAACCTTTGCTGAATGCATACCTTTTTCAGCCTACAGCCTATGTCTTTACATTTTGGCAAAACAACATCATGGAAAATAATGCTGCTAAGGGTGTGTGAGGGAAGAATATTACTCCAAACAGGAGGTTTATAGAATAATGGACTAAAGTTGTCTGTTTAAATCCCTGGCCCAGCTGAAAATGAGGTAATGCCCTCCCCTCCTTCAACAACTTCTGCTGTCTTTGAGCAAGGTGTTTTGCATGTGACTGCTGAAGTGCGGTTGACAGCAGAAAGCTCTGGTTGCACTGAGCAGCTTCCACGTGTCAAAGTGTGAATGTGACACAGGGCATCACTGGAAAAGGTCACATTTGCCCAGTTGACTCTCCCTGAATAAACAAAAGGTTAAAATTAAAACAAAGTACGTAGGAGCAGTTCCTAACTCTACCCTCAACTTTATGTTAGCTCTGGATTTAGAGCCACAAGATTTAGCAGTGCATCTTTTGGGCCAAAAAACGCAGAGCTAGCTCCATGTGCTGCATTAAAACTGAAGCATATATACTGTGCAGACACACCTCTGTTCATAAAGGTATCCATGAGTGTGAACAAGTCCAACACACACTCACTCAGATGCCACACTGCACACACGCTGACACACTGCAGCCCTTTTACCTGCCGGCTCAGCTCTTGCCCCAAGCCTGGTCTCAAGTTACCTGTTTTCCTTCGTGTGAGTGTAAAGTGTATTCATATGCTCCTAAGAGGGCTGAGATTGGAAGGAGACTGTTTTCCCAGTGATAAAAATCACTTGGCACCTAGCGAGGAGCCGGCATTGCAGCACAGGACAGCACAGAATAGAACAGCACATCGCAGCACATCGCAGCACAGCACAGCGCAGCACAGCAGCACTCTGGCACGGCTTCAGTGTACACAGGCAGGAGAGGAGGACAAGCCACACATGGGTCTGAAGCAATATCAGGGCTCTGCTACTTAACCGCTGGGTTAATAGGTTTCATACTTTATTTTCAGAAGGAAAAAGGGTAAACACTGAAAATAAATAGAAAAATACCTTTATGTAAAAAGAAATGTTGTGCCCATTGCAAATTCAGGTCATTACAGTAGCAGCCACTGTGCAGGCCTCTCTTCAAACGTTCATCTTGTAAGAATGCTACATTAGTATTGCAGATAGTTCTTCCTTTAAGAATTATTACATAGAAAATATTTTTAAAATGTACACTGGAACGCAGATGTCTCTCAACCAGGGCCTGTATTCATCAACCTTGTGCTTAAGGATGCTCTAAAGAGCCAATTCAGGAGAAAAAAGTTGTTTGATGAAAGTGATTGACATTTATCAAGTGACTTCTAGTGACAGTGAAGTGTAGGAGTAACATTTAAGAGCATCCCTCAAGTGAACACATGATTAATCACATGCATGCTCAGAGCAGGAATGTCAAAGGATTTATCTTTACCTTACATCTGCCCCATTATTTATTCTTAGTCAGTGATATGTTACATGTGATCTTTTTTTTAAAGTTGATTTTATTTGTGTGAAATCCTCGGCAAATCCAGTAGCAATTAAAATGTAAATGAACAACAATCTAATATATTTATAATGTATGAATAAGGATGACGTAATAGCAAAAAGGCTGAAATTGGAACGACAAGAAATTCAAATTGGGGCAGGAAATAAATTCTGCTGCTGGTAAACGAGGCACATCAGAGGATTTGCATAATGACGATATAGTACCGCGTTGACATGACAGACAATAAGGAGGCATGGAAAGTGATTGGGAACAAAAAGTCAGTTTCACTCCTGACTCCTTGATAACGTATATCAGAAGGGGTGTTCACCTTTGTCTCTGTACTGCAGCCATCAAGGATCTAATCTTAACTTAAGAGACCTCTCTTAAAATTAAGGGAATGTTTTAGCTCTTGAGAAATTCAGATATTGATTTTTACTTTTATCTTTCACTCAAGTCCAAAGTTTAACTTGTAGCAGTTTGATAAATACGGGCCCACGTGACTACCAGTCCCCCTGTGACAGTTGAAAACTTAAAATAATAATAAAAATACCAAGCCTCTTGCAGACCTGGTATTCGTGGGTACAGTAGAAAGTGGTACTTCCACAATAGCTACAACTTGACCTTTTTTGGGGGGGGGGGGGGGGGGTTCATTTTCTCTACTTCAGGACTTCAAGAGAGCCCGCTCTGTGTCTCCCACAAAGGGCATTTGTGCTACGAAACCCCGCATGGCTCTATGTTGTCTTATGGGAAGTTGTCTAAGCTTCCTATAAGCCCATATTACCCAGACAGACGTCAAAAGGCTTCAGCTTGTGTTTTTCCTGTGCATTAACACTATGTACAGAACCAAATGAGTTTATTAAAAAGTGCTAATTCCAAGCAAACATCAGTGATTGCCAAAATAAAGGTCTTTGATATGAAACAGTGCTGATATATGTTTGGCCCACGCTTGGGAATACCTCTGTGTAGGTATGTATGCGAGCGGTATTGCCATTACTGGAGCAGACGTTTCCCCTCGCTGCTCACCCAGTCAGCTGATAGCGGGCGCTTTTCTGCCCTGTTTGCAGAAGCTTAGGCCTGGACTTTCTTATTAGAGTCTTAAACTTGAGTCGCATGACAAATATAAGGCGCCGCACAATACGAAGTGCGGGCTAAAGGTGAGGGATTAGCTGCAATAAGCCAACACTTTTGCCCTCTCCACACACAGACTCAATGGCTGATGTGCCCTAATGGCAGAGGTAAATTGAATACTTAAGCTCGGCACACATAGGTCTCCATATCTTCACTCACAGCCACCTACATCGCCGCTCTACCTGCCAAACCACACGGCTGAATGAGCCTATGAGATAGACAGAGTGCTTACTGTACAGATGGCCCTCTGCTACTCCACCGCTCACTCACCACAGCGGGCTGGTGCTCGAGGAGGGGGTTCCCAGTGACAGGGGGCCAGTGTTAGCTTTAGCCTTGGATCATTCGCCGTGAAGGATTTAGGCGTTATTCAATCACGGTTTTATCCGAATACGTTTTTGCCGTTCTCTCTGACTGTTGTTCTGCTCCATTCTTCACCGAAGTGATACCTCTGTCTTCCTGTCTTTCCCCTGAGTGGCAATATTTGAATCCTCAGACGGCCCGCAGTATCAGTTCCTTCCTGAAACAAGCCAACACTTTCTCCACCCCGTCTCGCTCTCCCTACCTGATGAGAAAGACGTCAGTGGACATTCCTGCATTCCTGGGTGTTAGATGCCGCTTTACAACCCCAGAGACAGAAACATGATCGCTTTCAGTGTGTTCCTGTCTTCCTGTTCGCTCAGTCTTCTTCTCGTTCCGTCTGTTTGTCTCCGTCTTTGTTTCTCTCTACCCATTAGGACATATTCAGACCTCCACAATTTTCTTCCGAGACAGAAAGCCTACACACTGGCATCATAAGCAAGGCTAATCTGGCATCATGATTGCACAGTATTTACCTGGCACGCTCTTCTTCAGCGGTCACGTCCGCCCACCCTAGTCACCCTTGAGTCAACATCCCCATTACTTCCCAACGTCGTCCGGTCTCCAGGCAGCGCCCAGGCCAAGTTCCTCCTGTGGCTCCCCAGAGGCGGCTCACTGGCCCTGGGTACAGCTGAGCCACGAGGCCGGGGTCAGCAGAGGTAAGGAGGAAGTAACTGGAGATTTTTAATTACGAGCCTCAGTGGTGCGATGAGCAGCTCAGCTCATGGCTCCGAGTTCAAGAGGACTGAACAAACCAGGGCTTAGTATGGTTCCTGAGTTTTACAGAGTAGGCTTTAAAGCTGCTCTTGGCGAAGGTTTGATGCAAAAATACATCCATCTTTTCCGCCTAAATCACAAATTGAGGCAGCTTAAGAAAAGAGTGTGCCATCCTCTATAATTGAGACCCTGTGGATTCACCCTATTTGCCAAAATTATGGGTATGGTCACTGGCTCGAGATCTGCTTGGCACACAGGAAATGTCAAATCGAAACTGAACAGTGAAATGTAAAACTGTCCCTTAAGCACCAGCAAGCCGTGTGCTCAGTCCAGATCTCCTTTTCTTTTTAGGTCTGAGGAGTACCACCGACTTTGTCAAATTTCCTATTACTGAATTATATCTTGCTGGCCAACACAGTATGAATTTGCCACCGTTTTCAGATTTGCTTCCTTGCTAGGCACGCCCTTGGCTACTTATTCTCTTATTAGCAGATAGAACTACTTCTTCTGTGCTTGTAAAGCTGTCACAGTGACTTGTCATAATGAGAAGAAACTCATTTTTGGGATATAACAATATCCAGACTTTCCCGTCATTACAAACATGATACTCAAAAAAGACATTTCCTGGGGAGCCATCGCTGGAGAGGTTGAGGAATTAAGTTCAACAACATACAAAAGACTCCAGAGCGGCACTCCAGACTCTCTTTATGTGCTGCTCATTATGCTTATGCTGCGATGTTCTGTTGGCAGGCAAAACAGTGAAGCATGCACCACCAGTTTCTATGTTACTTTCCTCAAAATATTCATTCAATATTCAATACTAAATGGTAATCCTCTTCTATGTAAATTAACACATTCCACAGTGAATACTTTTAAATAACTACTCAAGTAGAAGTAGAAATACCAGCTGGTTCATCAGAGCTGTGTTTAGCAAAAAATCTATTTTTAGTGAAAAGCTCTGATAAACCGACTGTACACTACCAGCCACGTCAGCAAAGATAGAGACTAGCTGCTGTCAGGCATCTAGCAGCGAGACCCAGACCCAGTTTTATTTCTCAGGAGTTGGTGGAGACCAAACTAGAGATAAAAGAAGAAGTGTGAATGTTGGACTTTATTCATCAGGTCACCAGAAACACTCCAAACGAATGCTAATATTGTGTAATATGTAAACGGGCAACAGTTTGCTAACGTTTAGCCATTTAAACTTTCTAAGACCATAATATTCCAAACATGTATGTGATATTCACCTCGCTGTGGAGTTCTGCTACTAAGTGAAAACATACTAGCGCTCCTTTAATATAAGTCAGTTAAACTACTGTAACTATTGTGGTTTATCTCTTTTTATGTATTTGTTCTTTATACCCTCTGTTTTATCCCAGCATGCATTAGGTACATGGCAGGAAAATACTTTTGAGTAGGTTAGTTATTTCTAACTCTATCTTCATTAAAACCTTTACTATAATTTCCTCATTGCAGCAATGACATATTCGTAGTCTTGACATTAGCTTCTTTCATAACCCCAGATACAGCACAGTTTGACAGATTTAGGCTATTGGGTAGAATAAATGTACAGTAGAAGGATTCACCATGCTTCCTAACACTTTCTTTAGAAAAAGAAAAGTCACTCACACTGATTTGCTCTTACAGTAAGTGAATCCTGTCCTCAACTCAAAGTCCCTTCAGATAAGACCATTCAGCTGATAAAAGGATGACCTCTCGCTGCACCTCCTCTCCTCCCCACGTCCTGTTCCTGTTCCGCGCTCTGTGAAGGCTATGCTAAGACATTTTGATGGCAGGAAATCAGACTGGGCAATTTCCTAGCGCCACATGTAACACTAGCATGGTGAGGCAGGTTAGAGAGGGGAGAGTGGTACCGTAGCATTGTGAAGAAAGAGGTATGACCCGTATGGGCACAGAATACTGGCGCTATCCAAACAGTAGGAAGAAATCCAGCTTAGAGTTATTATTGAGGCTAAACAGATTGGACTGGGCTGTCGTGTTGGCGGAGAGTTATGGAGTGGACCTTTTGAGTCAGCATCGCAGTAACTACCGATCTCATTTCCTCCTCAGAGAGATGCAAAATGACTTATTGCATGTTCACGTGTTGTATGACATTTGGTGGATTATTTTATTCAAAGCTAATTCAAGTGCAGACCTTTTTAGCTGGAAGTGGAGAACTAGAACTGGTCATTAAGCAATATAAGAGAACAGTAATTGAACTGGCAACATGCATATTACAAAAACATTACGAAGCTGATGTTTTAAGGGGATCGAAGTAAAGTTCACTGCTGGTTTCAATGACTAAAAAACAGACGTAGGGGGCTGCAATTTCTTATGGTGATGGTCACGTCATTTACTATGCAATACCTCTTTAAAGCCCCACCAGGCATGACCTCACAAACAATTTGAGAAATTCACATCAAACCTCACAAGTTGATTGTTGGTTTAAAAAGGTAAAGTAGAGGTAACAAGTGAGTCCTGACAATGGATTTGTTGGCTCCCATCTGAATCTTATTTAGACCGGGGCTGCGCCTCATGGAGACAATCACACAGAGCTTTGAGAGATAAACTCCGGTCAGAGAAGCTTAGTTTGGAATTAAAATGATCAGGATACTGGAGGAAGGCTTTGACAACGTGAAAGCGCGTGAGGTGATGAGACCAGATGTGGCGAATCAGGACTGGACATGATGCCACAGCTGGCTTGTTTTACATCAGCATGGCTTGGCACCACCGTAACATCAATGCAAGCTCACACACAATGCACAAGAAGTAGATGTAATACTGCAGCATGCTCATTCAAACACACACAAATGACGTAATGCTGCATTAACACTGTTTTAGCATGCGGTCGCCAGCACACCATATGTTTATTGGTTTAAATATGGAAAAATATGTTAAAAGAGCGTGGATGGAGATTGTCATAAAGACAAATCAAATACTGACAACATTAGCTAAATTAAGGACATTCACACACTAGTGCACCTGCTGCTCTTGTCTTGACTGCCAACAATTTGAGTTTGAACATTTTTGGATTGCAGAAAGAAGTGTTGAAAGACTCAAGCTATTTAAATGTTCTGCTTTGACTTCCACTTTGAGTAATTACAATTGAACATAAATTACTATATTAAGCAGCATGAAGGAAAATGTTGAAATGTACATAATGATATTTTGCATTTCTAACAAAGTCACCTTATCATTGAGGACGTTTCTACACGTGTGTGTTATTTGCCATCTTGGATTGAGAATTAAGTGTGGCTTTTGGGCTAAAAGTGGTGTTGAACAACTTCTTGGTGATCTGGCTTTCAAAATGTTTCAACCTGTACAACAAACCAAGCAGCATCACGAGACACTTCAGAGACAAATTAAAAGTTTGTTCTTAAGCCAACAGGCAAAACAGATGTACTATTCCAGTGTTGATATATTACTTCAATCATTTCTGTCGATACAGACTGGTCCACTGATGATGTCTTTTGCCGGCTGAACCAGTACTTACATCAGAAATTTACAATTCAACAATTCTGCATTGAGTTTTGAATACAGCAAGAAAACAAACGCTCATCATATCCACACGTTTTAACACATTTTCTTTGACAACACATGGAATTGATGCCCGACATTATCCTTTATCGTAATGTCTCATTAACCTGCCATTATATTACACTATTGTAGTTTCATTAGAGACATTTGTTACAACTAACAGCTCAGAGTTGAGATAATAATGAATGGTATTTACTGAATCTTCTCAGGTTTATGTTATCCACAAACCTTATTTACTAATAACCAAACCCTGAATAGTCCTGAGAAAGAGCACTGGACATCTGTAAACTGTACCTGCTGTATCTACCGCTCAGAAATGCAAACTCACTTCTGCAAGACTCCACAATGTCCCAGAATAGATTACGTGGGCAAGAGGGTTGGATCAAATCTATCTTAATGCAGTTCTTATGTAGCAAGATGAAGGAAAATAAAAGACCCTTTAACTGCCACTGTGTCGTGCCAGTTATTAGGGAGGAATACACACACATACTGTACACCACACCGCAATGTCAGAGTCCTGAAATCTGCACAAGGTTACAAGACAGAGAGCGGATGCTGACTGGCTCGGCACGCGCCGTTTCACTGAACTACAGCGGTTACAGTCAACTTCCCTCCTCCTCTCACTTCACACCATCTCTGCTGCTTTACACTTAAGACAGGAAAGTCACAGTACTGTACTATATCCTATACTTTCTGCCCAAGCTCTCTTCCATCTGTGGTGTGTGCTGGAGAAACATTGTGTGTTGAGTTATGTCCAAGAGAGGAGATTTATTTAAGCGAACATCAGATAACTTAACAGACAACTAGGAAAGCCTGAAAAACACCTTGAAAAAACTCTGAGATGTATCATATGAACTGTATCTATTGGGGAAGATGGATGTGCGTACATTATGCAAAGATGTTTCCACTTAGCAGTTCTCACTTTCTGCTACTGCAGCTGTTTGCTGAAGTACAGTTGTGCATATTCCTGAGGAGATCGCTCTCTTTACAAGCCACGTAAAAAGAGCAGATATTGGGGTGAAATAAATACATTGTTTGTAAGAGTAGCTGTCCTTGTTTAAATACATTTTGTAGATTATCGATCGCAATGGAGAAACACTTGTGACATAATACCTACATATGTAATTTTATAGTATAACAACCAAACATTCCTCTGCAGAACAAATGCAGGATTAATACCAGAGGGGTGATTATACATTATGATTCTTATCACTGTTTGCCCAATTGGCTTTTTTTGTATAGCCAATTTGGTGATAACTATTTATGTCATTAAACTTTTCAAAGTCTTCCTTCCTTTAAAAGTGGTCTTTTAATCCGGATGGCTGTGGTTAAAGCAGGATGGAGGTTTCAGCGGTGGGGACGCAGCTGAAGCGAGCCGGCCAAAGCAGCGAGATATCATCACCGTTTCATTAAGTGGAGACTGTGCAGGAAGAGCGCAGGTTAACTGTAGTCAACTGGATGACTGACAGCGGTGACATGCCTTCATTCTTGTCAAGTAATGATTAAATTTGATTAGGCAATAATATTAAATCATATTTTTATGGTCTGCTTTTTTTTAACCAATGTAACAGCTGTTCTTCGTAGAATCTGCAAGAAGCTGCAGCATTGCACATTATAGATAACTGAAAATCAAAGAATAGCTGAATACAGTGCTGTACAACCGAAAATAACGTTATAAAATGAGTCTCTTTGCAGTGTTACACATTTTCGTATTACTGTAATATTTGGTGTGAACTTTTATTGTCATCTGCTTTGTTCAACAAGTCCTCCAGCCTAAATGACAGAATAGGTTGTTTGTCAGTGACTCCCAAAATGACATATATAGCCGTAACGGACCTTCATCGTCATGGTAACAATAATAAACACATGATTAACACTGTGAAACGGTCACAGTTTGGTTAGGTTTAGGCACCAAAACTACTTGGTGAGGTTTAGGAAAAGATCATAGTTTGGGGTAAAATAAGTATATTATAGTTACGTAAGTTAAGTTTTGTACATAAGTTAAAATAAGTCAATGTTCACTTTTGGTTTCTCACGGGACACGAACAGCAGTCTCCTGGATGAAAGTCCTGTGTTGATTGTTATTTCTATGCTGCCTTTGTCGCTCTTTACAGGGAGCTGCCCAACAATAACTGTAAATATGGGTTGTAATAAGGTGCTTGCACAGACGACCTACACGGTCGTATTTTTGGGGAGGACTGTTTCGCCTCGTTCCTCCGGATCCATTTCATCTGTCTCCTGCTTCTAAAAGGGGATGAGATGAGCTATTTGTGATTCATGGTCACATGGTCACATGTGATCTTTTCAAAGGAGACATTTTGACTTGTCATTTACTTTAAAAGTTTTTATTTAAGTGGACCTTGAGTAAAGACTTTTTTGGTCAAAGTTGACTGTTTTTTCATGCTGTATCATACGTATAGCTCAGTGTCTAACTTTCTGTGCTGCTGCTGCTGTCTCATTCAGGTCTGCACTGTGAATAAGATTCAATCTGAATGATTTAATGAGACTTTAAAAAAATGGAATGTGAAATGTGAAAATATCTGTTACTTGACACATCAGAAAATTGCATATTAAGGATGTTTTTTATCAGTTTGTACATTATATAATACACTTATACGTATTTCTGCCACACTTCTCTGGCTGGAAAGAGACACTCAGAGATGGCTCGTCAATTTACAATGCACATGCAGCTAAGATTAGATTCACCTCCACCTGACACCAAATAACCCTCATAACCACTTCAAATCATTACACACTGCAAGGCATCAATTACCATCAACCACAACTGTAAAGACAGAGAGGGGCCCAGAAAGGAAATGGGCCGCTGCTGGCCGGGAGACAAGCTGTAACTGTTACAAAAGAGAGAGGACCAGAAACACAGGAATCATTTTAGACGTCTGCCCTCCCTCCCTCCCGCCACCCCCATCCTGCCTCCGGCACAATTCAATAAGCTGTAAAAATGTGCTGCGTTATGGTTGGATGTCCTCCGTCGCTCAGAGTAGCGTTTCGCTGCGTCAGAGCTTTTCTCCCGCAATCTCCGCCCGAATCATGGGTGCTGCTCTCTGTCCAGGGAAGGAAGGAGAGAGGGAGGGAGTTTTCCAGTGGCACGAGCCACCCGCTGACAACTGCCATTCTTTCCCCCAAAAACCTCACACACACACACACACACGTCCTCCCTCGCCTAAACCCAAACAACTGCTCAGCATTAAGGTGTGGATCTGTCATTAGTTAGCTTGGCCTGGCTGGGTGAGACCATTGTTATTGTTAAAAGCGAGGGCTGTTTGCACAAGCCATATCTTCGGAGGGAAATGGTACTCCTCTGCGGCTTTTTCGACTCAGCCTGAGTGGATTGGGTTTCCTCTCGCTTTTCCAGCCTCTCGTACAGTGTGGTATGATCAGCTAATGCACATATTTTAATCAGCAACAACTCAGGTTGCTGGGAAATGTGTCCAGGGGCATGAACGTGATCTGGTCTGTTTTCTACGGGATCCAGTCTGGAGAGGAGTGTTGACTCGCTAACTTTTGGATGGGATTATCTAGGGTGATTTTCAGCCCAGGATTTTGGCATAGCTAATGTCATTTGAAAGCAAAAAAAAAAAAAAAGTTGGAAAACTGAAATATTGAATCTCGCATTGAGACATGGAGGGAGAGCCAGGCAGCAGGAGTTGGGTCAGTGATGGATGATAGACGGAGCAATCCTCCCCGGGACTTGCCTGGGTCTTTTCTAAGTGTTGTTTAAACAGCACGAGGAGCAGAATGACGTTCAGTCAACAGACACCCGGTGCCCAGACGCTCAGATCACAGCGGAACAGACACACACAGGCTCGCGGAGGCTATTAATCACTCCGAATCTTCTAAGAAAGGCACATCACACCTATCTGAAGGCTACAGGCACCAAGAGATGAGATGCTTCCCTCAGATTCTTGCTTAGGTATTTGAATACCTCTGGTCCTTTCCTGCTCTCCCTGCTGTCATTACACAACTCCTACAGAAAGTAAATGGTCATCATTTTATCAAGGTGCAATTTGTAGCATTAGAAGATCATTTACAGAACTGATGATCAACCTAACCAAGTGTTTGTTCCACTGAAGTCAGTTTCAGTCGCCAGGAAAGCCACGGTGATGGTCGCTAGAGAAAGTTAACTCTGCGTCAATCTCATCCATGCTTGTCTCCATTTTTAAGGCACTTTTTTTTTTCTCCGTTTTTCATGGATGTAGGTATTCTTGCATCTGACACAGGAAGATGGCATCCCCATTCTTCAAACCACCTACAAAGCTCTCATTTGCTTGGTTGATTCAATGATTGGTTGATTCAACACCAGACCTATTTGAATTGCAGAAAGAAAGAGATGTGGGCATAGATTCACAGGTCTGGGACCAGGCTACAACAAAAACAGTAAAGGGAAGCAGTTCTTCCAGAGTAAATGAAGCCAAATCGTTAAAGAACTACTCCAATGAGAATATGATATGTTATGAGTATCAAAGGCTTGAAAAGTGGCTCCGAAATGTCTGTAGTTTGTAGCACTTTTTGACTTTTTAAAGCAACTAGCAGCATTAACGGCTGCATTCCATTTAGGTGTGGCAGTGCCAGGATCCTGGCTCAATGGAATGTCCTACTGGCACATATAAGTGTAACAAATCCATCATTCATGTTATTTGTTACACCTGTGCATTTCCTGCTGCGACTCGTCGAAATGCCATGAGAAAGACCTATTGCCACTTTCACCTCAAACCGTAGCTAATTTAAAAGGAGCAATAGACTGTTAGTTTGTATCTGGCTCCACTTGTTAACGATTCTGCCGACATTGCATGAATTGTATGTCGTCTTTTTGACAGAAAGCAACAGGATTTGTTTGAAATGTAGTGTCTTCAGCCAGATGCTACCAACCCTAATTTTCCAGGGTTGTGGCCATTATACCAGGGCAATACAAGTCAATTAATATGAATACACCGATGTTTAAAATGGCAAATGTTGACATTGTGCAAAAAATGCACCTTTAAAATAGAATGTACATCAGAAACCTGGACACACATTTGTCGCTCCCGTAGGTGTGAAGCTCAGAAATGTAAAGCAGGCCTGATGGGACTCCTGAAGAAAAGCAGGCAGGGTTTAGCAGTTGACTCCCACTGTTTGCTCAGATTTTTTACGCTGTAGCTCCAAGTCAAGATGAGAAGTTTCCCAAGACCTCGGCCTGCCTGCCTGCTCTCTGCGCCCACCAGCCTCTGGTCGCCACCTAAATGAGCCACAGAATGGACTACACTTCCATCCTGCAGTAGCTTTCTCACAAACTGTGCTTTTAGACAAATTTGAAACTTGTTTGGAAGACAATTTGTGAAAGTTCCAGATCTGAAATTAAATATTCCCTTTAGAGAGTCGAGCGTACTGTGTACCGAGTGTTTATTATCCAACAGTTGTCATATGAATAATTCTTTTTAGTCTAACTTGCCTGCATGACATGTGGAGGAGGAGGAGTGTATTCAGGTGTGTTCAGCCATATGTTGATCTCAGATTTGTTTTTTGCACTTTTATTTTTTACAGTTCTGACAAGATGTCACGTGGGAGTGGAGGTCACGTATGTCACAACATGTGTGTGTGTGTTTACATGTGTTTGAGGAATGAAGATCTGCCAGGTGACAGCTGAGCAGCTGCTCTTCACTGCCAGTGTACAAGGAAAGGGTCCACTCAGTCTTTTGTCTTATACTTACATGTAGTTGTCCTTGTTTTTCTTGTGGCCAGCATTCTCTCATTCTTTGGGTTCTGCCTCTTTATCTTTACCGTTCCCTCCTTCCATTTCAGTTTTCCTCCTTGTCCTTCTACCTCACCATCTTCTCCCTCCGTCCTCTTCCAGCTTCTCCTCTCGGCAAACCTCTATCAGCCATATTTACTCTGTCAATAGCAACACCATGTTTTCCACCCCTCTGCCGCAGCTCTGTGAGTCAATGCGTTCACGGCTCTGTAGCTTTACAAGCAAACACGGTTTGCGTTTTGGTGGCCTTGTGGAACAGCACGCAGCGCACACGCGACCGCAGCGACCGTCCCACGAGCTATTAACACAGAGCCAAACTGCTCCCTTCTATTTGTGTTCAAAGTGAGTATCTTAAATAAGCATGTCTCGTGTAAATAAACTCGCCGGGGGAACGAAGGAGCCGCTGATGTTAGGCTTTAGTGTTTTGGAACCACAGGCCTAATTGGTCAGGGAGAGAAAGAATTACGGAGTGATTCAGAGTTTGAGCGGTCAGGCTAAATGCAAACAAGCAACATTACAGCATTCAGAGACAGAAACGGGGAGAAAGAAAAAGATTTGTATCTGTTGGAAAAAAAAAAAAAGGCAGTGGGCGTCCTTATGAGAGACCAAGCAAGCAGCCCAGTGAAATTAGCTCTACCTGACATCTGTGAGCTATTAAAAGCGACTTCAGGTAGCACATGTTGCCCACATTAGCCTGAACTGAGATTTACATTTCCACATCTCCACAAAGCATAATAAACAATCAAAGGGGGGGCGTGCGCAGGCAGGTTACCATCAGTGACCACTGCAGAACACTTCATGTTCCTCTGATTGGAGAGTCGCACTGTGGTCGGCTGAAGAGGGAGGACAAAGGGAGTGTGTGTGTGTGTGTGTGTGTGTGAGGATTTCTGAAAACTGAAACAACACTCATAGGTGATGCACATTAATTCAGTTGTCAGTAGCGGACAGACAGTACATTGACTCCAGTACTGTGCTTGAGTACAACTTTTAACTTCTATGTTCTGCAACTTTCTGCCTCTACTCCAGTATATTTCAGAGGGAACTGCTGTCATTTTTACCGCACTACATGTATTCAGCAGTTCAAGTTAGGCCTGCTAGTTACTTTGCAAGTTAAGATTTCCTATTCAAAACATAATATGATGTATTGTTATAGATTAAACTACCCAACAGTATGTGAAGCAGTTCAAATCAGCTCTACCTCGAGCAGCTGCAACATTAAAATGCTTCTTACACATTTATGCATCAGAACCATTAATCCAATATTGTAATATGTGGTAATATAAGTCTGAAAGGGGTCATTCTGATGCATAATTAGTATTTTTATTTGTGATATTTTGCAGATAATACTTCAGGTACTTCTACTTAAGATTTTGAATGCAGGACTACTTGTAATGAAGTATTTTTTACATTGTTGTATTTCTGCTTTTACGTAAGGATCTCAGTGCTTCATCCACTACTGACACTAAGCCGTGTATTTCTGATGCTAAAAATGTGAAAATGTGGTCTTTTACAAAATTATGTCTGATGAGCAGAAAAGTAGAAAAACACAATGAATGTTTCCTTTCAAAGGATACCAGGTAAACTAACTAGATATGTATTGGAAGTTAAGTTTCAAATATCTGCATAGTTCCAAAATGGATATTAAGTTATAATACTGTGTAACACAATGCTTAAAAATGTTCTCAACTTTATGAGGAACATTTGGTGAAAAAAGTAAAGCCGGTGTGGAAATTGAACACTCAGCAAATTGAACAAAATCCGCCATTCACCGGATTATTGCTCCGTTGTTGGAAGTAAGATGAGCGATACAAATCAGAAGCTGATGTTTGACAGCAACTGTTGCACTGCAGCAGCCTGCTGGAGCTCCCTCTCCCTCCTCCTCTCCCTCCCTCTCTCTCAGTGAGGGAAGGGAGGTAGTTTACCGGGTTCCTAGACTGCTGTCTCCCCCTATTGACCAGATGATGTAACTGTAGGTATGGACCCAGTGTGGAGAAAGACACTAAGAAACACAAGAAAATGTTTTTCAAGCTGAATAGGATGCTAAATGGCACAAATGACATAAATTTACTGATAATCCTTTTGGTGGGCTGAAGTTCTTTCAGTAATTAATTTATTTCTCTTTCAGTGTTTTCCTTCATTATAAAAACGATCATTTTTAGTCAATTATAGTATATAATTAAATATTCCACATGTCTGATTAAATGTTGAAATCCACTCTTTCCCCATACAGCCTTGTAAATATCTATAGGAAAATCCAGCCGAATCAAACAGCCTATACTGGCCGGTGGGCAGTGTGTGTATGTTTGAGAGAAAGTGACTGTGTGTGTGTGTGTGTGTGTGTGTGTGTGTGTGTTTTCTGTGCTAGTTAGGAGAGGGAAAAAATGGGATCACATTCCTTCACTTTGGCGTCACATGCTGTCGCCCAATCAGGTTCGGGCTTTCCTGTGCGGCATCGTAAATCCTTTATAAAAGGACTCATGCACAACGTTTGCAGTTCAAAGCACTCGCGCGTTCTGGGGATTGTACTTGGAGACTAGAAGGGAGCACTCTACCGTTTCATCCTGCAGAGTTGAAAGCAAACTCTTACCAGCTGGCTTGTTTTTGCCCTTTCAAGTGCGGATCCGCTTGCACAAAACACACTCTTCCTAGGAGTCTGTCAGAAGCTCATGCGTAAAGACACTCTCCAAATCGGTTTTACGCACCGGAGCAAACGAGAATCGGCTGCCGTTTTTCTGTGCATTTCTCTCAGTGTAAAGTCTTTGATCAAACTCATCCTGGCAAGGTAAAGTCCATTTAGTGGCTTTTCCTCTCGCGAGAAAACAGATATAACTCACCCGTTTCACGCGTAATTTGGCACCAAACAGTTTTTCGTATGAATCTCCTCGACCCTTACCTGAAGATGACGGAGGAACAAGACAAGTGTCTCTCTGATGCCCCGAGCCCGAGCATGTCCGAGGACTCCGCGGGCTCTCCGTGCCCGTCCGGCTCGGGCTCCGACACCGAGAACACCCGGCCGTCGGAGAACGGGCTGCTCAGAGCGGACGGAGACTTCAAGAAAGACGAGGAAGATAAGTTTCCCGCTTGCATCCGTGACGCTGTGTCCCAGGTGCTCAAGGGCTACGACTGGACCCTAGTGCCTATGCCAGTGCGCGTTAACGGATCTTCTAAGAACAAGCCTCACGTTAAGAGACCGATGAATGCCTTCATGGTGTGGGCTCAGGCTGCGCGGAGGAAGCTGGCGGATCAGTACCCACACCTGCACAACGCGGAGCTCAGCAAAACTCTGGGGAAACTCTGGAGGTAAGTGTGAATGCTCTGCTTTTCAGTTTTTTACGCACCAATTTAGGATGCAGAGGATGAGAGTTTTTTTTTTTAAAACTTTACCTCGTTTCTGTTTTTCACATTTACACTTTATCTTCCCTGCAAACCGAATCAGTTATATGATGTTAATGATTTGCATAGTTTTTTTGTCTAAGAATAGAGTATTTAAGGTAGTACACCGTTATCATTTTGGTACATTAATGGTCCTTTTCACGCGCAGACTTCTCAACGAAGGGGAGAAGCGGCCGTTTGTGGAAGAAGCTGAGCGGCTCCGGGTGCAGCACAAGAAAGATCACCCTGACTACAAATACCAGCCCCGGCGGAGGAAGTCGGTGAAGAACGGGCAGAGCGAGTCGGAGGACGGCAGCGAGCAGACTCACATTTCCCCTAACGCCATCTTCAAAGCTCTCCAGCAGGCGGACTCTCCGGCCTCCAGCATGGGAGAGGTGCACTCTCCGGGTGAGCACTCAGGTGAGCAGAAAGTCTCCTCAGTAGTTCGACATTTAACCCAGTGCTTGTTTGAATGCCTCATGTTCTCCCCTTTTTCTCTTAAGCTCATTCAAAAACCTTAAAAGTCAAATGTATTCCCTAGCCCCCCAGCCATATTGGTTTGCTTAAAAAGTACTAAAGTTAATACTTAATATAGAAAGCAAAATCTAATGTCTCATTATTTTTTTAACTTCCAGGCTCCCAGGGGCCCCCTACCCCCCCCACCACCCCAAAGACTGATGTCAGCTCAGGCAAGATGGACCTAAAGCGTGAAGGTGGCCTCCGCTCTCTGCCTGAAGGCCCCGGCGGGCGCCAGCTCAACATCGACTTCCGCGATGTGGACATCGGTGAGCTGAGCAGCGATGTCATCTCCCACATCGAGACCTTTGACGTCAACGAGTTCGACCAGTACCTCCCGCCTAATGGCCACCCTGGCTCTGCTAACGGCCCTGGCAACACCACGGCAGTCAGCTACACCGGCACCTACAGCATCAGCAGCGGTGCCCCGGTCAGCCCACAGGCAGGAGTTGCCGCAGCCTGGATGGCTAAAAGCCAAAATCAGCAGGGACAGCAGCAGCACACCCTGACCACCCTGGGGAGCAGTGGCGGCTCAGAGGCGGCTCAGGCCCAGCACAGGACCCAGATCAAGACGGAGCAGCTGAGCCCGAGCCACTACAGCGAGCAGCAGGGCTCCCCACAGCACGTCACCTACAGCCCCTTCAACCTGCAGCACTACAGCCCCTCCTCCTCCTACCCGGCCATCTCCAGGGCGCAGCAGTACGACTACCCCGACCACCAGGGGGGCAACACCGCCGCCTCCTACTACAGCCACGCGGGGGCGGGGCAGGGCTCGGGGCTGTACTCGACTTTCAGCTACATGAGCAGCCCCAGCCAGAGGCCCATGTACACGCCCATAGCCGACAACACGGGGGTGCCGTCCATCCCTCAGAGCAGCCCGCAGCACTGGGAGCAGGCTCCGGTTTACACCCAGCTCACCAGACCCTGAGCCCGCCCGGCAGACTGAGAGACAACACACTCACATACGAACAATGACATGTACAGCCACACACACCTAACACACAGACACACATACACCAAAACACTTTACTCCAGGGAGAGTTCCTCCTCCAGAGCTGCTCCCTGAATCAGACACTTGAATTCGAAGAAGCGGAGAGCTGGACTTGTGATTGGCTCACGTCGTGCCTTGCTATTGTATCTTGATAGAAACTATATATATTTTTAGAGAGATGAAAAGACTTAGGAAAATCCTCTGTGAGGACTTATTGATTGTTGATATTTCAGTAGGTACTGTGTATGTTTCTTTCTGTTTTATTCCTTCATACGCTGGCAGTTTGTAACCCATGGGGGTGTGGGAGGGTTTGGGTAATTATTTGTACCTGTAGATATAAAAACAAAAAGCTTTATATTTTAAACAGTTCAGCAACTAACCACTCATGGTAGTGCAGTATCTGGTTCTCTGTTCGATTTCATACAAGGAGTTCTGTTTTTTTTTTTTGTTGCTTACTCTTTTCTGTGCCATTCAGCAAGTATGGTTTGTATTTAAGCTGTTGATTTTGTTTCTTCTCAAGTTATGTGTCATGATCATTGGAAAAAGCTATTAGGCAATACAGAGAACGAGAGAGAGGCTTGGTTTCACAACGCTGTGCTGTCTTGACGGGGGGGAGACTGCAGCCCTTTCCACCATCCGTGCCTTGGATTTTTACATTTTCTCCGACTTTTTCTATGCGCGCGCGTGTGTGTGCGCACAATGGCCACAGCTGAGATTACACTTACCGTCCAACAGCGTGTGTTTGACAGCTACAGGAAGTCACCTTTGACCCCCTTGGGTGTCCCCCCTGCAGTCTCCCACCATGCTGGTGTCCAAAACACTCCCTTCACCCTCCCCTCTGGTCAAATCCAGTTTAAAACTTTATTTATTTATTAGCTTTAATTTTATTTGAAAGTAATTATTTTGCATACTATTCTTATAAACTAATGAATTGTCCTCTTTGCAATGTAGACGGCATATAATTTACCCTTTTTTAAAAATGTTATTTTGATTTTCAACCCAGGGGGTACTTAGACAAAATGGTACACGCTGTAATCGTCTTTTTTTGGTTTATTTATCTTATCTAAATGTCTATTTTAAGTATGTATTTGCCTTTTTCTGAGGGTTGGGGGGGATTATCTAACGAAATGTGTACGAATGATTTGTTATTTGTGAATTTCCTTTGAGTTGGACTTTAAACTATGGCTGAAAGAACTGGAAAATGTTATCTCAGTTACAAGGTTTTTACAGTTTTTCTGTTAGGCTTTTGTTTGTGCGATCACCAGAGGGACCGTCCATTCTTTGTGCTCTGCAAGCTCCATTTCCTTTTCTCTCAATATCAAAAAGAACTGATGTTCCAATACTCTCCATTTTTTCCCTCTGTGATCTTGCCATGTATTTGTACTGTCTTTAAAGAATCTTTTGTATATGTATTTGCAATAAAAAAAAGAAATGCTATTAAAAAAAGAAAGGAAATTTGTCATTTATACCTCAGGATAAAACTCAGGAAACATTCAGTTATGCAACATCACCGTGCACACTGAAGCACCTTCCAACAGACCGTACTTTTTGTTTTTTCCACATGCCAGAGTCAGTGAAAGGGTTAAGAGAAGAGTGCCAAGAAACAGGACTAGTGTTTGTTTTCCCAGAAGCCTTGTTTTTTTCCCCCTGCTTTTATTTTCTTCCTCCCTCTCTCCCCGTCAGCTGGTAGCAGCAGGGGGTAAGGCTCTGGGGGACCCGGAGGGGGCCACACGATATAGCAAGTGCTGTGAAACTACTGAAAATAATCTGAATTTATTTCAATAGAAGATACTTGGGGGAGAAAGAAAGCGGGGTCCTGCTTAGATAAAATCCTGGTAGGGAAGGAAAAGACTCACACAAACAGGTCCACACTGCAAAACTGGACTGTAACACAGACTTTTAGCTCAAGCTTTGCACCCCATGCATATGAATGATGTCCTGTGAAAAAACGGCATGACTCCAACTCAGGTTACTTTCATGCTTTAGCTTCAGATGGGCTGTAAAAACCCACAGTAGTTACTCAGACTGCACAATGGTCAAACTGAAAACTGCAGGTGAGGTTTGTTTGGTTATTTGTTTCTGAAAGTTACATTTGGAATATTTACGCAGCATGGGTGGATATGGATGCAATTAAACACACAATCTGATGCAACCCAGTGCAATAGGCAATCAATAAATATCAGTTTCATAGCTTTTACTATGTTTTTCTTTCTATTTTGAGAGGTCTCCCGTCTGCTTCTTAAAACCGCATTGCTCTGAGGACTACAATCTCACCACTGCCATGTTCTCAAAAGACTAAATATGTTGAGACATGATCTGATAATTTTATTAAATTTGCTAGAGATGAAACGGTTAGGTGATCAAGTCAGTCATCAGGCAAAAAACGCCAAGAAATTCTAGCTTCTCAAATGTGAGAATTTGCTGCTTCAAGACATTTGAAGGCATCACCGTGGGGTGTGGGAAACTGTGATCTTTTTCTGCTTTCTGTTCAACATAGTAAATGATTAATCGAAAAGTAATCAATAGTTTCATCGATGATGAAAATAATCTTTAGTTTCAGCCGTAAAATTTGCTAACAATAAACTTATAAATAGCCACATAACAAGGCTCCTACGTGCTCAGTGACACAGCAAAACCTCTCAGAGTTCCTGGTTCAGTAACTCAGGGTGCATATACTGTATGGGGAACTGTCGGATGCCCTTTTCATAAAACCTCCTAGAGACAGACGTCTTAGTCTGTCCGGGGGATCAATATTAACCACAGAACTCAGAATGGGATCATTTTAAACTCAAGTTGAAACAGTTTTCATAAGGGGATTAGACATTCAGTTATGGGGAGGTTTTTTATTTGAAAGCTGACAGCATAGATAGACAGGAAACGTGGGGTATGACATGCAGCAAATGTCCCCAGCTGGAATCGAAGCGGGTATGTTGCGGTTATATGGTATGCCTCTGAAACACTAGGCTACCAGGACGCCCCTTCATTAGGTTCTTATGGTATTTTTTATTTTTTTTATTGTATTACTGTGTGTGATTTGTGTCATTTTGTTCAGCATGTGTTTTCTTGAGCTGTATGTATTTGTATAAAGCCCCATCTCAGGACAGATGTTTCAAACTAGATAAGACTTTAAATGCTGTGGTATGTTTCACTGGTTGATGTTACGTAACTGTCCCTATAAAAATATGAAAGAGAAATTTAAATGCTCTGAATGATAGTTTTCCATAGGTATTCGAGGGTCTATAGAGGGTGTCATATGTTCAAATTGTAAAGCATGAGGCTAATTTGTGATTTTGGGCTATACAAAAACTTTAGGTTTGATCTTAAGTCCTACAAATGTTGGACTTTCTATAAAGTTCTACAGACCATGGACCTTACATGACACTGACAACAGCGCTGCTTAACATTTGGGGAGCTGAATGAGGGGAACATTGTACGATTTAATCGTTATGGGACTGTGGATTTGTTCTTGGTGTCCCTTCAAGCAGAGCATCTGTTACGCAACTCCAACTATCACAGCTAATTTACAAGTAAAAAGCAACAACAAAACACATTACACTCCACGTACTTCTTTCAGTTGTTTCTTATTAGTTTCATGCAATACTAGATATTGAATATCGGAGTGGGTACAAGCTGCTCAACAGCAGACCCCTCCCCTCGGGTCCTCAGCGCTGGCATCTGACAAAAGGTCAAGGAGGGGAAACACTGAGTGATGTCACGCTGCCGGGGGACCAAACACCATTTTCCTATGATGTGGATTATGTGTTAGGCGACACAATGTTTTCGTACTCATTGGAGGCGGCTTTTGAACACTCCATTTATGGAAGGTCGAGGAGTCCAACGGGTGAGACGGAGATGTAGCCAAGACTCACTTTGTACTGCATGACTGCTGATGGACTGTGGCCTTACAGCTGCATCCCCATGAGGAGCTATTTGGAATAAAAAAAAGGTTTTCGGTTATCACAGTCATTGGATACTACAGGCGCTTGTCACGAAACTAAAAATGCCACCACTCTTACAGAAACAAGATACAGCTCACTGCGCGCAAGAACCCGGAAAAAAAGTATCAATATGTCTCAGGGAACGACAACATGTGCCAGTCAGAAAGGTGACAGAGGTCATGTGACATGATTGCGTGGTTTCTTGTCCCTCTATCTGCAGTGGCAGGATGATACTGTAAATATTCACTGTACAATGTAAAACATCTACTGAGTTACATTCAAAAGAGAGAAAACTCAAGTTTCTTCCCGCCCCCATAGTCAAGTTTGTTTTGAAGTGAAGTCTATGAAACTGTAGACTATGAATAGAATGATGCAGCCGTAAAAAAAAACACTCACTGCTCATTGCATTTAGTGTAAACATCATATGGCTTGAACAGTGAGATGGCAAAAGTTGATACAGAACATACATGACATACTATCCAACTTTTAAACTACTTAAACGGCAAATAAAAGGAAATTGGAGGTCATATTACACAAGTCGTTCAAAATGTCCCAAGTGGTGACAATAAACCAGGACATACAGAGACAAATCATCATCAGATGTATCATCAAGAAATTGCTATAGACAGAGATTGTTTGCTACTTGTTTTAGTCTGTGAGACAGAGATCATTTGGGCAAATGAGGTAAATGTAGGTGATGAAATGAAAGAGAAAGAGAGGTGAGGTGAGACAACAGAGTAAACAAGAGAATGAAAGGCAGATGGCAGGATATCAAAAGGTGGAGAGTAGGCTGCGACTGCGGTCAGGAGCAAGTAGCACATCGTCCCATCTGAAAAAGCCATCAGTCTCTGCAGCGCTCGCATGACAGGGGAAATGGTAGTAACAAGCGCAGGACAGATGACATGTTTCATATGGATGTTTTCCACAGCGGACAGCCAAGCAGACAAGTCACGTCACATCAGAGGCATGAGCACCGACTCTGCCAAATAAACTGCTTCAAAACCAGTTCAAAAGCAAAAGCAAAAGCCACATTTTACTGAATCAGGTTCTGCTTGCTGGATGAGTGAGCCCTGACAATTAAAATAGGATCTTAAAGGACCCGCACACCAACACAGGAGTTTGCTCTTATTCTGGCTAATTCGAGCTGTGCTCAAGTCGAAGCTGGGTGGAGCTATGCTCGAACTACGTGAGGTCACCGGACTCCATGAACCAATAAGAAAGTTAAAAGGTGTAACCCCTCCCACCCCAACAGGTACAACAAAAGTAATGGGGGGAGTCAGACAGATTACGTGTTCACGCCCACACAGCACAGAGACAACGTCTAACCGTAGAAAATAAATGAAAACACCTTTGTGGGGCTTTTAAATGGTCAGTTCAACCGAATTACGAAAACATGGGCAATATTTGTGAGATCATTTCTTCAGTAGAAAGTAGTTCCAACAAAAACAGTGTGTGGTTTGTCAAGATTTTTAATACTGTGAGCACCACAAACCAAATTCTCCTCACCTTCATTGTATTGATGTGGCTAACTTAAAATTACATTTACAATAATGTACCACTTCTTGGGCTTGAAAATACATTGCCAAAATCCACATTTAGTACCATATAAATGTAGTTTCAAGGGGAATGGGTTGGCATACCTTGATCAGGTAAGTGAGAAAAGAGAAAGAGATGGATAATTCATAACAGGAGGTTAGTTACAATCATCTATCACTGATTTAAAAAAAGATATAGCGGTAGATATTTCTGTGTTCATAATCTATAGCACTACATAATCATGCTAGAAAAATTCCTACATTTAAGGCTCCAGACAGGATGGCAGCCCCAGCCTCTAACCTGCCTTCCATGGCGTCACAACACATACTTCTGCTTTACAACACAGCAAACTCTTAATGAACAATGTTTGTCCCATTACAGACATTTGCAGGACGCTGATCACGGGTGACAATGCAGGTCAGCTGGATTTGAACCAGAACTAATCATACAGGCATGCCGGTGTGACGTCAGAGGCTCTGAGTGACAGCGCTAACTGTTGACTGCCGCACTGATTACCATCCGATACCCTTCCAGACGGGTAGTCCGGTTATAGGCTTGATACGGGTGACAATTAAGGACCAGTCCATTGTTGGAGTAGTGTGAGGTTTGAAAGACGGAGCATGACGGACGCTGGTGAAACTCTGGATTCGGTATGAGCAGGGCAGGAAGAAATGTTTATCTCATCAATCTCTGAGGTCACTAGATGCAGTAACATGGCGTGGTGCGGGGTGAAGAGGCAGGCAGGACAGCTAAGAATATAGCTCTGAAAATAACACGTAAGGTCGCTTAGATGAGCTCATTCCCAAAATACCATCAATTTAGAAAGACGCATAATAGGCACACTGCTGTGCTGGGAAAATGTCATGGGAACTGCTAACAAGCTAATTGCTAACAAGCTAATTGTTGCGTGTCTTTGTTAAAATCACAAATGGTTCAAATGATAATACAGAGTGTTGTACTAGAGAGTAATTTATCCTAGAATATGTTTAAACTTGTTTCAGTTTTTAGAAAGACAGATGAAAGAAATGCACAACAAGAGTTACAGAAGCTAGTTGAGCAGTAGATATGCTAGCTAGCTTGATTCAAACCACATATGCAGTTTGTGAATGTCTAACAGGCACTTAAATTAAAGTGGCAGGCCGTGTTAATGTGGGCAGTTTTCCCAGGAAAAAACAACAACAACAACAACAACAAAAACAAAACAATTAATATTCTAAACCAATTCCTCTCTGAGAATCTGCCCCCTCCTGAACCCAGGGGTGGTCTTTTCAAATGCAAAATACTGCACAAAGACAGAACGAGGGTTAGAGACCAAGAGCCTTTGATAGAGACACAGAGAGAGAGAGAGAGAAAAACAGGCCGATGGAGAAAGACAAAGAGAGAGAGAATATGCCGAGTAACAACTCTGGAAAATGGAGGACGGTAAAAGCATGCAGGCATAAAGAGATAAATGAGAAAGATTGTTGACAAGCACAAAGGAAAATTTGCTTGGGTTCTAATTGCTGGGGCATTAAGTTCTTGTGTTGAGTGTGTGTGTGTGTGTGTGTGTGTGTTTGTGCACGAGAGCGTGTGTGAGACAAAAAAAAGTCGACCACAAAAAGTTGTGTGTACTCGACAAGGTACTGTAGCTGTGTTGTGGTGTTTTTAATTCCTGCTCACGGGCAACATGCCCTAATGAAACAGTGACTTTAATTGCATTTCTTCTGCCATCCAGCAACATGGAAAAATGAAAAACACAACGTGAGCCTGAAAGTCTGCAAATCAACTCATTATTAAAAACATTGGAGAGCTGCATTGCTTTTATTTATTTAGCTGAGGGGCAACAATATGTATGGTAAGAGCTGGCTTTATGGTGCTCCAGGGCTGCTTTTACTGCATGATTCTGACATCCTGTAACTACATGGGTAGTTATGAACACACAGATACCACGCACACACACATCCATGTCTTTAGTATATTTAACCTCGTGTGTATATATATATATGTGTGAGTGCCCCTGTGTACTCTTTTCTTTTCCTTCCTTTCTGGACCCGGTCCTGACCTCTGTATGAGTGTGTGTGTTTGTGTGCGCGTGTGTGTGTGTGAGAGTGTATGTGTGTGTGTGTGTGTGTGTGTGTGTGTGTGTGTGGTGACTGACCTCTCTTTACAAACCTCCTGGCCCTCCCAAAAAGCCACTTCTGATCACAGCGGAAACCGTACATCAATGTGGAAAAGCCAGTCTGGAAGATTTCACTACACTTTTACACAGTTGGAGGTTGACGCACAGGTCTCCCGTGGAAACAAGCATCTGAGAACTGAACAACTACAAGCGGAAAGCTGCGATTGTTTGGTGCGGTGAGATTAGTTAAAGCGGTCGGGGTTCAATATATTTACTGTAAACAAACATGCTGACAAAATCTGCAGTCTGTCTCAAATGTCTCAAATGCAGCAGTGGAAGAAGTATTCAGATGAAATGCCTGGATTGCTTTGCAGCACAAAAAAAAGGAAGACAGCACTTTTCTTCAAATTTTGGACCTGATCCAAAAGGACCCGCTGTAAACCTACTTGAGCAGTAACTAAGTAAAAAAAAAAAAAAAAAAAAAAAAAGGAACCGGAGGAGAGTCAGACCCAACTCAAATAGACCAGAGGATAACTACACCTGATCTGAACAAACACATGAACACAAACAAACACAAATAAAAGAGAGAACACCAAACCACAAAACACATACCCAAGACCCACAGCAACGGGACCCTACCAGACCTGATTAGAGCGAACATGATTTAGACCTGGCCTGACTCGGGTCCTAGGTTGGGAAGCAGTTGCTAGAAACCCATTTGTACACATGAAGTCTAAAATACAGTTCAGAATTGATGTTAAGCAAATATAAAGCAAGAAGTCGGGGGCGTAAAATAAATGTGATTTGGAGCAAATAGCTAACGCCACCCATCATATAAAACCGCACTTGACTGGTTAATCTGTGGGTCTTAGTAGCTAGCAGAGCTATATCCTAGGAGGAGGTGTGCTTTCCAAAGAGCACGGTTGTGGTCTTTATTCATTTCTCCCCCATCCTCCTCCTCCTGATCTAAAAATGTGGGCGAGGGAGGTGTGGGTGGAGGCCAACAGTCCAGTGTTGCTCCTGCTCTGGATATACACTATATTCCAATTGCTCTCTTGCACAGAATTTAAAATCTTGCCATTTTATTCTCTTACTCTTCTCTGACACATGAACATTGTTTTCCACAAGCAAGGCGCCTTCCAGTATGTCATTCAACTTTCCCAGATTTTTCCATTTCAGTCTCTTTCATACAGAATATAACGAGTCTACCTTTACATTTGCCGACCATTTACCATCCTTATCCAGTGCAATCACTGTGGGAGAAACTTGCCTTGAAGGCTTTCTGCCACATGTGGTTAATGTTGTGAAACGGTAGCAGTTTGGTTAGGTTTAGGCACCAAGTTCAAGATGAGTCATCAAAAATATTGTGATGTTTTACAGGAAGGGGAAAAAAGACAAATTGACATATACCAAGAGATAACTGAAATGTTTTTTTTAATTTCCCTGTGTCTTTAAAACTCAGGTTTCACACGGGACACAAGCAGCAGTCATCTGGTGGTTGACCCCACTCATCCACCCCAACCTCCTTCCTACATGGACTTTGTTGCTCATTATACTACATCACCTGACTTCCTAAAGACTTTCTGGCAGAACGCCTTCAAGGCAAACTTCTCCCATGTGCCCAGTGGACCTTTTAGTGATTACAAAATGCTTCAGTGTCTAGATCACCAATATTACAGGCAACAAGTATCTGGATAGAAACACAAACTCCCACCAATGGACATGTAAATGGCGAGAGCTATGTGTAGTGTGTCACATGGTGTTCTGTTGCACCAAATAACACCCAGAAGGAAAATATTAGTTTTCCTGCACTTGTAATTTGTAACATTATAACCTTTACCTTTACTTAGGCATGCAAGCTTGCTGCTTCACATCACACAGATATCGTGCGTACAGATCATTCACAGCTATACACCGATTGGCTCTACTGGAGCAGTTGAGGGACTAAATGCCTTGCTTATTGGCTGCTTGATAGCACTTGCTGAGTGCACAGGTAGGACGTTTTTCATTTACTTTCCTAGACTTTCAAAATCTGGCTTTTAAATCAAACCAGCAACCGTATCTTGATCACAGGCGTGCAACTCTCACATCCCAACTGGTCAGCAGCTTTACGGGAGTCTTGAGTGTTCCATCAGGGGTCTTGAATCTTTCTAGTGGCTTGTGGATTGGGAGGAAGGGCGTACTATTATGTTGGGGTTTATGAGGTTCTAGGGGCCTTGACAAGTGGCCAGTGCTGATAAATCCCTATGAGTTATTTCACAGCAGTAGAACATTTCACTAATGCAGAAATGAAAGCGGACAGCACAGCAACCTCCCCCAGGACTGAAGCTTGTGGGCAGAGAAAGCTTGATACTGCTTTGTACGTGCAAATAAACTCAACTATTAACTTGTACACACATGCATGCTCACAGATACTTCTCTCAGACATTTTCAACCAGTCTATGCCTGGTAGGCAACTTTGAAAGAATAGAAAATGTGAGGTGCGGAGCAAGGGGAAGTGTGTGTTTGTGTGTGATAACAGTGTGCACTTGGAAGCAGTATCAAAGCTAGACGGAGAGTGAATATTAGACTTAATGTCCTTTTTACATACTGTATATCCACCTGATGTCATTTCTACACAGCCCCCATAGTGAAAGCAGCAACGTAAGCAGAGCAGCAGCAGCTTCTATCCTCCATCTGCATCTACACAAGATGCATTCAGGCACAGTACTGAGTGTAGGTCACCCACGTTTTTTGTCCGAGCTCAAAACCCAACACACAATCACTGTGGTTACGCATGGTGTCACTTTAATATCACTTACTAATGAGTCCTGCACACAGAAGCTAGATGAAGTATTCAGTTACATCCCAAAATATTGGATTTATTGCTGATTGTCTCTTCATAGATGCTAGTAGTAATTTAAAATTTGAGGAATTTGCTAACTACTTCAGTCTCTTTGCAGTAGTTAGTTAGTTAATTCAAAAAGGTCAAAAGGTAATGAAACAAGGTGACCGTCTTTCTTTGTTCCACACAGGGTATCAGTATTGTTTAATATGAAATGTTGACAAAAAGCCTATTTGCAGCGGAGTAGCAAAAGCGACATCTTCATATGACAATACAGGGGATCATAATTCAACACTAACAGTTGTTGCTGTCTAAACAAAGTTCTGTCTTTTAAGTCTCATGCTGTCTTTTTTTAATCTCTGGCTCTATCTCCCTCCATCTGTCTCTCTCAACTTTGTCCCCCTGTATCTTCCTCTATTCCCACTACTCTCTACTCCCACTAATAATTTCCCTTTCCAGTTACAGCTCCTCAAAACTCCCACTCACCTCACACATCCACCGACCCAATGTGTGAACCATCCTGCCTGCCAAGAACACACACACACACACACAAAACCAGCTCACACACATATACAGAGCCACCACATGAAACGGCCGCTGCGCTGTAATAGATAGGCAGGGCTTTGGATGGTGACACCTAGTATCCATCACTGGGGCTTATCTGTCGGCCGAGCTGGGAGGTTCAACACAACGCAGCCAGATGTAGAGGCGGCAGGGAGGGAGATCGTCCCATCTCTGCTGTTCTGCAAACCGCCTAGTGCACTGCACCGCATGGGGAGGGGGACGTGGAGAAGGAGTGGGAGACAGAGAATAAAGAGACAGAGAGTACCAGCTGTTCTGTACCAATAAATAAACAAGTTTTTTGGGGGGATCAAAATGCAGATGAGCAGGTATGGCAGCTGATTAAATCAGGGCAATTTCATCTTCTTTATAAGCATCTGGCCACCTTGAAAAAATTTCAAAAAAGCTCAACATTTTGGGAAATATGCTTATTTGCTTTTTTCCAAGAGTTGATTGATTTGTACATTCAGCACAGAGCTAGAGTGCTTTTAGCCTAGCTTAGAATAAAGACTGGAGGTAGTTGGCTCTGTCCAAAGTTCAAAAATACACCTACCAAAACCACTAAAGCTTTCTTATTAAGCTGTGTATCTCATTTGTTTAACTTATACATGAAGAGAAATGCAAAAAAACAAACAAAAAAACAATTTGTGCTCATAAGGGGAATTAAATGTTGTAAATATGTTTTGACAGAAACAATTGATCTGCTCAATACTTGTGTAGAGCATCTCTCCCTATAGCATGCATTGCCAGATATGGTTAGCAAGCTAGCTAGGCTAACTACATCCTGACTCTAGCCTGTACTTAGCACACAAACGTAAGATTGTTATGCATCTTCTTATATCTCTTCTTATCCCCAAGTTTAGTTGCTTAATACTCCGCTATGTTCACCAGCTAGTTGCTAACTTTGTCCGTTTGGTAGTGGGCAGGTAGCGTACAGTGGGTATAAGACTGAACCAAAACCAAAAAAAGAAGCTGAATGACACTAAAAAGCTCTGTAAAGCTGCGGGGAACTGTAGAGTGGGGTAATAATTCTTGGTGGATTTGTCTCTGCAAGTGACCCCTTTAACATTACATGTAGTTATTTGATCCATCGTTAACATAAAAGTATTGAGAAGATATAAGGAATCAGAGATGGGGATGAGAAAGAGCAAGGAATAGGAGGAGGGAGAATGTGTCATATTATTTGTATATATGTTTTCATGCATTCAGCACACGTGCACGTCTGTTGTATAGGGAGATAACCTTTCTGATGTCATCAGCAGTATCTGGCAGCACTCAGTGGTTTTCTGTCTCACACACGCCA
The DNA here is from genome assembly GCA_008360985.2 of Macquaria ambigua. Classification (NCBI taxonomy): domain Eukaryota; kingdom Metazoa; phylum Chordata; class Actinopteri; order Centrarchiformes; family Percichthyidae; genus Macquaria; species Macquaria ambigua. The sequence continues at coordinate 35,911 of VMKM01003046.1, forward strand.
AACCTCACAGCTTTATCGCACCCCAGCCCTTCAAAAAGAGGCTTATCACAAATCGCGAAGTCATGATTTACAGCAGTGGATCCCCCTGCAGCGCTCATACACAAGTTTTCTGAGTAACTAAACACATGCTAGAGAGACTTGTAATACTGGGAACATGGCCAGGTCATCTGCAGAAAATATTCCTGGATGCAGATAATATAAATGAAAGTTATTGCAGAGTTGACATCAAGGCTGACTATTGGAGATAACTAGTGTTATAGATAGTTTGCCTCAGTGGGTTAGGTTTGATGAAAGAAGGAAACAGTGAGAAAAGCAATCAACTCAAAGTTATTCATGTTCTAAAGGACTGAACCTCTCAGAAATCATTGGATCATCTTCAGCTGTTTAAAGGTAGACTGTGTAGATGTTAGTGTTCCTTCATTTCATAGCTTTGCTACGGGTGTGTTTGTTTCGAAGAGTGAAGAAATTGATAACAGATCTTAAAAAACAGGCAATATGTGTTCCAGTAAGGTGATGTGATGTTTTAACTTTGCATTTATGCTGTGGAGCTTCCCAAGTTAAATGGTTCCTACTCTGTGTGTTTGTCCTGAGTGGTAGTTTGAAAAGGATACTATGATTGCAAGAGAGAGTATTTTTTTTAAATGAGCAAAATCAGTGCAGCAGAGGCTGAGATATCCTTACTTTAAGTCCCTAATACAGGCAGAGCTCCATAACACCTTGATCCTACACTTCCCATAATGCAACTGGATAGCATCTTTTGTTAGACCCTCCTTGCCTGGTAAATGCCCATGTCTTTTAAACTCCACGCCCACATTTTGTAACACAGGCTTTCAATTGATATTTTGAAGTCTCCAAGCTCAAGCCAATATAACCCTGATGACATCACCAGGGTTATTTTTTCAGACTTTAGAAATCTCCCTCCACAGCCACAGAAGACATTATACATGTTTTCAGAGGTTGAGCATTGCTCCCCATGATAACTAAACGTGATGTTTAAAATCTCTGAGGTGCCTCAAGAACATGAAGGAAATTCTCTTCCACCTTCAAAGTCACCCGATAATGCAAGGAACTGGCAAAATGGCTGATAGAGACAACCTTAGCTAACCTTTCCTGGTTAAGTTGAGGTTATGTTTTTTCATTTCACATCTTGTGTCGCGATACTAGACGTCATTTTATTCACAATCCAGAAGACTGATCATATTTTTATCTGGACAGAGGACCAGGACGAGTACAGTGTGTGATTTCTAAAGTTAGTTTCAGAGATTCTACAGATGCAGTAAAACATATCATCATAACTTTCCATCATGGTAATTGATAGGCTGTCTGGGGGAAAAGGAGCATTCCTGTAGCCTGACTCCCGTGTCTCATTTTCACTAATAGGACATTGCACTGGGGAGATTCTGGCTGGGAGAAAACGAGGAGGCTCGTATCAGAGAGCGGCCAGGGAATGCAGCAAGGCAGACACAACAACTCAGAGAGAACGTAAGGAGAGAGGAGTGGGATGGAAGATGAAAGAGAAGAGCGTACAGAATGAAGAGAATAATAAGAGCAAGAGATGGAAGATTTGCCAAAGTAGTAGTAACTGTTTTGTTTTTTACGCTGAGGGATGAGGTCCTAGAGCTGTGAAATTCAAGTCATGGAGTGGGAGAGGTGGGACCAGCACACACACACACACACACACACTGAGAAGTGTTTATGCTAGCAGATGCTTCAGACATACCTGATTGAAAGACCATTCTGCAGTGGTCTTTCATCATGTTGCATCATCTCATAATATTACAAAGCTTGGTAACGTGAGGCTCTACTATGAAAATAATAGCAATAGCAGCCCAGTCTGAGATAGTTATGTTTGCAGTAGAAGCAAAATGTGACTTGGAGTGGATGTTAATCATGATATTACTCTCTCAGTCTCTTGAAACATGTTGCAATCTTCCCAAAGATGTACTCTGTTGCTGCTCCAGCCAACGCAAACATGACTTGCAAGACAAAACTCACTCATAAAATATTTCTTGGTTAAATGGCACAGTAAAGGGAAAAACATCAATCTTACCCGAATGACTTTGCTCAACATTTCCACATAAATCCAAAGATTGAATTGAATCACAGAACATGGGTTTATTGGTGCTAATGAAACAAGGCCTTCATGTGTTTTGCCTTTACTTTCTGACTACTTCCTTCTTCTTCTTCTTCAGGTTTTATGGTGGTTGGCAAACAACATTATGGTGCATTACCGCCACCAACTGGTATGGAGTGTGGATCTTGAGCTAACTACACACACTAATATATATATATATACATACATATATACATATACATACATATATATATATATATATATATACATATATATATACATATATATATATAAATAAATAAAAGATAACACTTTTCCCTAGAGTTTCTTTGTAAAACATCACATAAATCAAATTTTAACTTTATTTCTTTAAGGTTCAGTATCAGTTCCCTTCTCTCATCCTCATATTTTGGACAGTGAATCATAACGTGTTCTACAGTTTCTTGCTGCTCACAAAAGCCACATCTTCCTGTATTATGTTTTCCTATTTTAAATAATGTACTGTTTAACCCTGTGTGGCCAAAACGTAGCCTGGATATTATCATCTCTTCTCTCCTGTTTCTCCCTGTGTTTCTCCTCCTGCCTACTTTTCTTTGAATTCTGTATAACCACCTTCCTGTTCTCTCTTCTTAACCACATCATTTCCGTTTTACTAAAGGGTACTGTGATGTCAGTGTGATTAGTTTTTGTGGCTTATTTTGCATACTTGTCAACTATTTCATTTCCTTTGATTCCCATATGTGCTGGTATCCATGACTTCCTTAAGTCAGGTGTGGTGCTTCATTTTCTTCTTCTTGTGATTCTTCTTCTTCTTCTTCTTTGAGGTTTTGTAGCAGCTGGCATCCATGATGTTGCATTACTGCCTCCTTCTGGGTGTGAACCCCATCATTGTCCAGTCTGATCGGTCCACTTGCTGTCAGAAAATCAAACAACCATCTTCTGCCCTCCCCACTGCCTCCACACTCTAATATACTTTTTACATTAGTCTGTAATAGTCCTAATTTTTATAATTCTGTAATCATTTCCTGTTGAAAGGGTTAAAGGTTATCACTGAATTATCTCTTGGAAACCTGGACAGATAAACTTTCCCTTACTTTCCGACATCATCATCCAACTTTGTGTGGCATTCATGCAAAACTTCCTTCAGGAAATTAATTTTTCCAGTAAACCGTATCCGACAGCACGTGACTGCAGTGATACAGTCTGTACAAATACTCCAAAACAAGCTCTCTTGCTCTCTCTCCCACTCCTTGCTCAATCAGCCTATACTGCTCTTTCCATTGTTGATTACAGTTTGTTTTACATCTTCCTGTATTTTGTTAGGAGTTATTATGTATTGTATTTTAGTTTTGCTGCCAGCTGCAAATTCCCCCAAAGAGACTATGAAGTATTAAAGACTAAGCCTTTAAAGAGGGTGTTCTTTACTGTGATTATGAAAACACAAAAAGACAGCATGTGTGCTGAGTAAGGAAAAATTAGGAAAAATAAGCTACTTTATGCATATTATGGCAAACCAAATGTATGTTTGTAACTAACAATACATATTATGTATACTTAATGTTGTCTATGGAACTAAAGACATTTTCTGAAGCTAATACGACTGTACAAACAAAGCTCATTATGACTACACCTGAGCCAAATGCTGGTCTCCTTGCATAATTTCCACAGCGGCTTCTTGCACATTTTACCCATGATTTCACACATCAAATTAGACTTTTGTGATTAATATAGAAACATGGCATTCACGCTAAAAAAGTAATCTACCAAGAATGTGCGTTTGCACGTATTTGATTGGCCACCATAGCGCCCTGCCAAATAACATTGCATTTTGGCAAAAGATGAGCCAGATTCACTTTTTCACTGAACAACCCTGTGCTATCTTTGCTGTTTTGGCACACGCACCTTGTCAGTGAAAAAACACTTTCCCTACAACTACTTTAAAAGTAAATTTTAGTAGCCAGGTTACTCAGAGAAACCAGGTTACGCAGGTAATCACAGAACGCATTTACATGAACTGCAGTAACCTGGTTACTGTAAATCCGTGTTTACATGCTGCAGGTCAGTATTCAGATTTCTCACCTACCACCGACCTCATTTTGGAAGCTCTACTGACTTATTTAAACTGTATTTGCGATAGATGTTGCTCCCAGACATTTGTCTTTGTTTGGTGAGAGAAATCTGCTTTTCCTCACAGCGCGATTCATGTGATAATTCTCTGTATGTTCATCACCCTGTCACGTTGCCATGTTTTTATAAAAAATATTGATTATAGCCGCTTTAAGAGCATATAAACACGCTGACTGCCAGCATTACCAAAGAATGAACACTTAGAGCTCAGAATATGTTTTAGGGCTTTAAAAATATCTTTGAGGTGTGACCATCATTTGTGAGCTGTCTTCAACTCAGAATGATGATGCATGCATTAACACTTTAAGCAAGGCGTAGTGTATTGTAGGGAGGCATCAGCCCAATATGAAATCTAAATGAAAAAACACCTATCCCAACAACCACTTGAGCGTATATTTGTGCACTGCGTTCACCGTACCTTCCAGCTGTTGAAGAGGGGCAGCCCAGTGCAACCAACAGCCGAAGCCTGCGGTTACACCTGGGGTGCTCCCAGGTGTAAATGTGTGAAACTGTGAGAGTGCGAAGAAGGACATTTGGCGAAAAAGAACAGACCTGCTGCGCAAATCTTTGCTGGATAAATAACATTTAATAAAGTCAAATAAAGCTCGGTAGGAAGACCAGTGTGACCAAACAGATCACTTTGCAGGAGCTCAGTATTGCATAAGAAAATTCAACAACAACCTTAAAGTTAACTGTTTCTTTACCCTTTCTCTGTATTCGTGCCATCTCTCCTGGTTACTAAAACTCCCCTTTTCCTGCATATGATTGGAATTATTTTGATTGCTCAGAAGAATTAAGCTTTGGCGGAAAGTTGTGGGACTCTTGCATGAAGAGCATGCTGATATTTTGTGATCTTTTTTTCCTTTTAACAGCAGCGACAGCTCCAACAAATGGACAGACAAGACAGACAGACAGGAACATTTGGTCACCAGATTTCCCCCCCATGTTTTTTTCCCCACATGTTCTGTCTGTCCCTCATTAGTATTAGCGGGGAAAACTGAAAGTTATTAGGAAGACATTATCAGTCAGTGGTTATGGACCTGACAGTGAACAACAAAAAGTGAGAGAGGCTTGACAGATCGAGGAATAATGCCCCTGAGGAGCACCAACCCCTGTGTGGGAGTTGGGTGGAGGAGGCAGGGCCGAGGCACATTGCTCATACAGGAGCAATCTTATCTCATTATGTCATTAATAGCATCCTGCTGTTCATGTCCTCTGCTGTACTACTGTCCTCCTTCTTTTTCTTTGGCATTCCAGCAAACTTCCACATACACTAATTCATATGTTCATGTACCAAGGTTAGATAAAACGAGGTAAACACTTCATAAAAAAAGGCCACAGTTCCCAAAGTACAACCAAACATGCAGCACAGCCATTTTTAAGTCACATTTTCACCACATGTCCAGTCATTTTTCAAGAGGAATATTAAAAAAGAAGCCTGTAATATAGGCGTAATCTTGATGCTCAGGTGACTAAAATGGTGTTTGTTCTGTTGATCTGTTGTTTTCTGTTGTTGCTGTTTTTTTCAGCTGAGACATTTTACCAAGATTAGGTAATTCCTCTCATTTGCTGATCTAGAGAAGGTCGTCCATGCTTTTTAACACACTTTGTTCTGGTCTGAACAGGCAAAACTTGCAAAAATTACAACTTATACAAAAGTGGCTTTTAACACGTTCTAAGAGAAGCGACCACATCATAGATCACACCGATCTGTCCTGCCCATCACTGGTGAGTTTTTTATTACTAGTGTTTCCAAAATCTTGCCTGCTAACTAAATAGGCCTTTGCTGTCCAGGCCCCATGTGGGGATCTCAGGTGGGGGTTCTTGAAGCCCATCCCAGCTGACGCTGGGTGATAGGCTAGACCCTTGACAGGTCTCCAGTCTATCATAGGGCTGACACATACTGCATCTATAGACAGACACCTGCTCACACCTACTAGCAATATACAGTTGCAGTGAACCCAACCTAACCTAGCCTGAACATCTTTGGACTGTGGGAGAAAACCGACAGAGTAACAGGGAGAACAAGCGAACTCCACACATAAGGTTTCCAGCTAGTCAGCAGGCTTGAACCCAGAGCCCTCTTGACTGCAGTGCTAACATCACACCACTGCACAAAAAGAAATGACAAAGCCCAACATTACGGATGTGTTGTCATCTTGTCACATGCAAAAACCATCCCCTCTTTTCAGTTCTTTGAAAAACAAATGTGAATACACTAAAGAAACTTTTGTACCTTTAGTTTGATTCCTGTGACTACTATGCTTAATAAGTCTTCTCACAGAACTCCAGAGAGGCGAAGTGATTTGTGCCCAAACTGCAGGTGCATCAGTTCCCATGTAAAAGGAAGCTGTGTTAAACACTGATGTGGAACACAGACACAATGCATTAACAAAGAGGAGCAGCAGTCACAAGTTAAAACTAAAAAGAAATTTCTTGTCTGTCCTTAAACTATGTTTAAAGACTTAACATCAGGTAATAATGAACATGAAAGGCTGGACTTAGAGGGACTTCTTTCTATCTCCATACAGAAAGCAGGCACAGCTCTTCAGACTGAGTGTTAAGACAGTACGTGGTGAAAGGAGAGAACAGCTGATGAAAAAGTCTCTTCAAACATAATTATCCTCTTTCTAAAGACAAACAGAAGAGATGAACTTGATGACAGGCGTTATTGGAAATGTGGTCTTTTTGAGAAACACATCTGATTTCACTCATCTTGATAATGGTCTCATTTATTGATTACACCTAACATCATTACCTGTAGCTCTTCACAAGCCAGTTTTTGTGGATAGATGAGGGCAAAGTGTGCATAGGATAGTTGCTAGTAGCTGCTAGCATCAACTCGAAACAGGTCAGCTGTCCAAACAACACCCACTCACACGCCAGACAGCGTTTAGGACATGCAGAGGGGGAATGGAGGAAAGGGAGCGGAGATGTGAGGAGGAGGAGGGCAAAGGAATTCTGGGATGCACAGACCCTCCTCCCTCCTCTGGCCTCCTCTCAGCCCTCCCTCCTCCCCTCTCTCTCCCTTCCTCAGTCAGGAAACCCCCAGCGGTTCTGAGTGGAAACCAGATCTCTCATCTCTCGTCTGCATGTTGCGCTGGGATGTCCCGGGCTCATTATCCTGCTCATTATACTCCCCTTTTATTCCCAAACATAAATACTATCTCCCCCATGTCTTTGTCTGTCTCTCCCTTCCCCTATCTTTCTCACTCTCTCACTCGCTCTTTCTGTTTCCTCGTCTCTCTCTGTCAATGTTTCTGCCTCTCAATCCCCTACACCACCACCTCCACCTCGAGGTCCCCAGTGGACCATTAGAGGACCAATGATGTAATCGACTGCTCATTAGTCATCGTGATTGACAGCTGGCATTGTGTGTGTGTGGGGTGAAGTGAGGTGGGAGGGTGGAGACCAGTGGGTCAGCCCGTCACTGCTGGGCAACTTCTTGATTTAATTTCAAGACAGAGTGAGAGAGGGGAGGATGGGTTTTGTAAGAGAGAGAAACAGATGCATGCATAGGCGTGTGTTTGTGTGTGTGTGTGTGTGTGTGTGTGTGTGTGTGTGTGTGTGTGTGTAGCAGACACAGGAAGGTCCAGGGCCAAAGCTGGCCCGCGGAGAGCTGTCAAAGAGTAAGACATGTCTTAGATGGCTAACATACAAGTTTCTCCAGTGTATGAATTTTAGCAAATCAGTTGCATATGATATAATGTGCATTCACCTGCCATAAAAGTCACCCATGCATTTGGAATCGCAACACGGCACAAAGTACCAAATGTTAGCGGCCATCTGTTCAATCCACACCAACTCCGACCTCTGTCATGGCCGTCACTGTTCCCAGAACCAGCTGCCCTGTCAGCAGCACAGTTCCTGAGGTTCTGAAAGGAAATGGGCCGGCCAATTTTCTTTTTTTTTTTACCAGGCTGACTAATATTAGAAATTCAATGGCTCCATGAGGAGTACGAGAATAAAAAGGCATTTTTTATATTTATTTCTTCATTCATTTAGTTTTCCCTACCCATCATAGCTCTATAGTTTCATAGTGAAACCGGAAAGCCCACAGTTCAACTAGGGGCCTTGACCCACTACTGTACTGTATGTAAAGTAGAAGCGTTTTGAATGGCTGCCTATGGGGTATCACTGATATTCAACAGAGACTCTGAGCCAGAAAAAAAACAGAGGTTTGAGTATTGACACAAGTCACATGTGTGTTTCTCTGAGTTGAGCAGATAATAGATGCATTTGTAGACATAAAAATGTATCACAAACGCTTCAAATGTGCTGGCTTGTGCATTGTCAAATAACAGAATTATCTTTTTGCAGCTGCATCAGTTGGTGATTCATCAACAAATCGGTCTGTGGCTCTCAGCCCCAAGCCCATTTGTTTCTACTGAAGACATAAATCTTTCAAAACCAGTAATGAATACATACTTTCATAAAAAAAAAAACAAAGCTGAATAATTTCTTAAAACAGCTGGGCACTGTGGTTTTTAACAAATGTTACTCAAACAGGAGGCAAGAGTGTGTAATAATTTGTTGCCGACTATCTGAACCGTGAATGTGGTGCTCTAGTGAGTGGGATCAGTTCAGTGTTAGGTTTGGCCTTTCATGGGATTTGTTGACAATAAGAAAATATAAAATATCACTAGACGTATCCTTTAATTTGCAGGGAAGGATCTCTTGTGTCTATTGTAATGCCACTTTGTAGTTTTGAATGTATTTTTAATTAAATAAAACTTGCATAGTCCATATAAATTTTGAATCAATGTCCGTTACACTTGTTGCTATTTGAATTCAATGTAAAGCACAATTAACAAGACTGAACTCCACCCTGTAAATCACCCAGGCAGGGGAGACAGATGGTGAGTGCAGTGTGCTGGTTCAAGTGACCTCAGTTGGGGAGCCTGTCAGACAGAACGACGTCTTGTCTTACTCCTGATTTTCTCCTGAATACAAATATTACAGCGGTAACAACAAGTGGCTTAATAACACGTCAGATCAAACAACAGTCATTAATCAAAAGTGCCTGCCTACTGTCTCTTTCTCACTGAGACTAAGGCCTCTCATTATGTGGCGCTACACACTAGTAGCGATTGAAGCTGTCAGTCTTCATGCATTTGTCCTGCACCTGCCAAACTATTCTTCATGTAGATGGAGTGACAGCACAGCAGCTGTTGGGTAAACATCACATTTAAAGTTAGACAGACAAGCATCTGAAAAGGTAGGATCAAACTAAAATCTGATCAGACAAGCTGCTGAAGTATATTTTGTGTAGTGTATGAACTTACACAGCTATACAAAGCTGTTTGTTTGCAAGTTTTTGCATATATGCATTTGTATTTGCTAGAAGTCACCATCACTTTGTACTTCATGAACACAAAAGGTACAAAGTAATGGTGATTTCCTTTATTATTTCCATAAACTTAAACTAAATTGAAAATTGAAAGTTGAAAATGACATATCTGAGTTTAATGTTGCATCTGCAGTGTGCCTTTCACTCAAGAGAGTGCGAACAATTAAAGTTTGACAGATGGATAATAACGCAGAGACTGAAGGACAGAGTGTGAAAGTAACAGACAGAAGAGTGGCAGGGAAAGATGGATGAGGACAGTGAGGGATGGACAGATGAAGAGAGGAGAAGAGGGAGGTCTGACGTTGATTAATGACCCTCTCAGTTTGTGTGTCGGTGTGTGTGTGATGTGAGGAAGTGTCCCAGTGTTGTTGTTATGGTCACCAACCACAGTATGACAGGCTTGTTGGGGCCTTTTATTAAAGCTTGTATTATGCAATCTTAATATGACTATAGGCTACAATGGTAAAATAAAAAATAAACAAATAAGTGTGCAGAAAATAACTTTTTTAAAAGCACAGTTAAGGGACTATCTGAAAATTATTAGTAGGGGAGGGAGGGCAGAAAAGAGGGAGGGTTATGTATTTTTTATTTTTGCTGGGAATTTTTTTTGCGATAACAGGTGAGGGTCTTTTAACTTTGTTCACACGCCAGATTTATATTTTATTTCATTCTGTCCTTGTGAGATTTATCAAATGATGGCTTTTGTGTTTGCCACAGGTCATAAATGTGCGTTTGGCCTCATGCAGAGGCCAACAATCCTGTTTCTGTATCAAGTCAATCTTGATATAAAAACAGGATTACGTCAGGACCAATATGTCAGTTTTGAGAAACAAATAGACTTCACTTTATTCTGCATTATAGTGGAAAGCAGAACTACTGTGAAGAAGAAGATATAACCCCCACTCCCACCCAAATAATTTCAACAAATCCAAATTAAACGACAAAACATGTCCCATGCCCATGCCCTCTAAAACGACACATAGAGGTGTTTTCTGATGTGATGCCCCAATCGCCACGGCGATATCCTTGGGCTGTGACTTCAACGGTTAAAAAATAACTGTTGAAAAATAAATCAGTTTTATGATGTGACAATGTTATGGTTAAGGTGTGGTTAGATTTGGTTAGGTTTAGGGAAACATCATGGTTTTGGTTAAAATGACTACCTCTTTAAGGGTAGGGGACCTTCGTCGCCATGGTTACAATAATAAACAAGTAGTTAAGGATAGGGAACAATTGTGGTTGTGGTTTTAAAAAAACAAAGTTGACTGTCGGTTGGAAACAAACTGTGTCTGATGTTTTGTTGACCCATCCATGCACCCGAACCCCCTCCCTATGTGGCCTTTGTAGCTCCGCAATAACATCACCTGACTTCCTCCTTTGCTCCCGTGATAATTACTACAGCCGCTAGAGGGCTTTGTCACTTGAACGTAAACATACAGTAAGTCGTTTTGGGGTACTTGCTGAAATGACTGCTGTTGTTTTTCTTGGGAAGACCGTCTCAATAATTTTAGTACAGTCCCTAAGTTCTGAATGATAAGCAGTTTGGAGTTCATTTTCAGCTATTACTGTTTAAAGGGTTCAATCCAGTGTTATCTAACTACAAACCATTTCTGTAGCTGTGGCAATAGATATTAAACTAAAACAATGAGGTTATTTCTCCCTCAGCAGAGAATATTTGTAGATGTTTACATGGCTAAATCTCCAGTCTGTCTGAAGGCCCGTGTTTACCTTAAATGCATGTGTATGTTAAGGTGAGGAAGAGTAAAAGAAACCCTTTGACAATTCCATGCCCAGATGAAGACCATGACAGGTGGTTGAAAGTTCCAGAAAAAACTAGGTCAAACTACTATTTCCATGGTAAACTTGAACTTTCACACTCAAGCAATTAAAAAAAATGTAAAAAATATAAAATATAATAAGTGTAATTTACATACACATGAACTGAGTTTTTGTAATGTCACTTTCACTACAAAACACCACCAAGCAGTTAAGTTTGAAGCCACAGACAAACTCCTGAAGGCCATGACCTCTGCTCTGCCAACTTCCTGTCATTAGCCAACCAGATGATAACATCCTGGTGACATCACCGCTCATCCATCATTTGACTGGCTGGAGAGCTGCTGCAGTGATTGCAAGGCCATTGATAGTTATTGGTGATTGTGGTGGGACGCTGATTATGGAAAGCACTCTGGCAATTGTGTACCAATTGTGTGTGTGTGTGTGTGTGTGTGTGTGTGTGCGTGTGTTTGTGTGTGCATGTAATAGCAAATGATGCTCCAGTCAGTCAGCTGCAGAGATGTGTTCACATTAAAACCTGATTACTGTTCAACCTGCTGACCCTAACCATGAACCCTGACAACTGCACAGTTTCTTCCTCTTCCTTTTCCTTCTCCCCTGTTTCTCTCTTTGTCATCTCATCACTCTCATCCATTCCCTTTTCCCCGCTTTTTCTTTCTTCATTTTTGATTAGGTTAGGGGTACAGATGCTGTTTACTAAAATAAACCATGGATAAACATGTCTTATCAACCTCAAGAAACATCTTTTAAAGCCTGAGTTGTCAGTTCCTGAGCAACTCCTCGAGATCATGGCACCTCAAATGTTGTGGTTAGACCTTGGGTAATGATATCTGACCATGAGGACACA